>JAOWCC010001628.1:0-39852 GCA_030867875.1 Actinernus sp. WN-2022
CAGCCAATTCATAGATTCCTCCTCGCGAGCTAATCTTAAAAACGTTCAGTGTGCCGTAAAAGTCTCAAACGGAGAGATTCCATCTTTTCAGCCAATTCATAGATTCCTGACCGCGAGCTAATCTTAAAAACGTTCAATGTGCCGTAAAATTCTCAAACGGAGAGATTCCATCTTTCCAGCCAATTCATAGATTCCTCCTCGCGAGCTAATCTTAAAAACGTTCAGTGTGCCGTAAAAGTCTCAAACGGAGAGATTCCATCTTTCCAGCCAATTCATAGATTCCTCCTCGCGAGCTAATCTTAAAAACGTTCAGTGTGCCGTAAAAGTCTCAAACGGGAGATTCCATCTTTCCAGCCAATTCATAGATTCCTCCTCGCGAGCTAATCTTAAAAACGTTCAGTGTGCCGTAAAAGTCTCAAAAGGAGAGATTCCATCTTTTCAGCCAATTCATAGATTCCTGACCGCGAGCTAATCTTAAAAACGTTCAATGTGCCGTAATATTCACAAACGGAGAGATTCCATCTTTCCAGCCAATTCATAGATTCCTGACCGCGAGCTAATCTTAAAAACGTTCAATGTGCCGTAAAATTCTCAAACGGAGAGATTCCATCTTTCCAGCCAATTCATAGATTCCTGACCGCGAGCTAATCTTAAAAACGTTCAATGTGCCGTAAAATTCTCAAACGGAGAGATTCCATCTTTCCAGCCAATTCATAGATTCCTGACCGCGAGCTAATCTTAAAAACGTTCAATGTGCCGTAAAATTCTCAAACGGAGAGATTCCATCTTTCCAGCCAATTCATAGATTCCTGACCGCGAGCTAATCTTAAAAACGTTCATTGTGCCGTAAAATTCTCAAACGGAGAGATTCCATCTTTCCAGCCAATTCATAGATTCCTCCTCGCGAGCTAATCTTAAAAACGTTCAGTGCGCCGTAAAAGTCTCAAACGGAGAGATTCCATCTTTCCAGCCAATTCATAGATTCCTCCTCGCGAGCTAATCTTAAAAACGTTCAGTGTGCCGTAAAAGTCTCAAACGGAGAGATTCCATCTTTTCAGCCAATTCATAGATTCCTGACCGCGAGCTAATCTTAAAAACGTTCAATGTGCCGTAAAATTCTCAAACGGAGAGATTCCATCTTTCCAGCCAATTCATAGATTCCTGACCGCGAGCTAATCTTAAAAACGTTCAATGTGCCGTAAAATTCTCAAACGGAGAGATTCCATCTTTCCAGCCAATTCATAGATTCCTCCTCGCGAGCTAATCTTAAAAACGTTCAGTGTGCCGTAAAAGTCTCAAACGGAGAGATTCCATCTTTTCAGCCAATTCATAGATTCCTGACCGCGAGCTAATCTTAAAAACGTTCAATGTGCCGTAAAATTCTCAAACGGAGAGATTCCATCTTTCCAGCCAATTCATAGATTCCTGACCGCGAGCTAATCTTAAAAACGTTCAATGTGCCGTAAAAGTCTCAAACGGAGAGATTCCATCTTTCCAGCCAATTCATAGATACCTGACCGCGAGCTAATCTTAAAAACGTTCAATGTGCCGTAAAATTCTCAAACGGAGAGATTCCATCTTTCCAGCCAATTCATAGATTCCTGCTCGCGAGATAATCTTAAAAACGTTCAATGTGCCGTAAAATTCTCAAACGGAGAGATTCCATCTTTCCAGCCAATTCATAGATTCCTGACCGCGAGCTAATCTTAAAAACGTTCAATGTGCCGTAAAATTCTCAAACGGAGAGATTCCATCTTTCCAGCCAATTCATAGATTCCTCCTCGCGAGCTAATCTTAAAAACGTTCAGTGTGCCGTAAAAGTCTCAAACGGAGAGATTCCATCTTTTCAGCCAATTCATAGATTCCTGACCGCGAGCTAATCTTAAAAACGTTCAATGTGCCGTAAAATTCTCAAACGGAGAGATTCCATCTTTCCAGCCAATTCATAGATTCCTGACCGCGAGCTAATCTTAAAAATGTTCAATGTGCCGTAAAATTCTCAAACGGAGAGATTCCATCTTTCCAGCCAATTCATAGATTCCTGACCGCGAGCTAATCTTAAAAACGTTCAATGTGCCGTAAAATTCTCAAACGGAGAGATTCCATCTTTCCAGCCAATTCAAAGATTCCTGCTCGCGAGCTAATCTTAAAAACGTTCAATGTGCCGTAAAATTCTCAAACGGAGAGATTCCATCTTTCCAGCCAATTCATAGATTCCTGACCGCGAGCTAATCTTAAAAACGTTCAATGTGCCGTAAAATTCTCAAACGGAGAGATTCCATCTTTCCAGCCAATTCATAGATTCCTCCTCGCGAGCTAATCTTAAAAACGTTCAGTGTGCCGTAAAAGTCTCAAACGGAGAGATTCCATCTTTCCAGCCAATTCATAGATTCCTCCTCGCGAGCTAATCTTAAAAACGTTCAGTGTGCCGTAAAAGTCTCAAACGGAGAGATTCCATCTTTTCAGCCAATTCATAGATTCCTGACCGCGAGCTAATCTTAAAAACGTTCAATGTGCCGTAAAATTCTCAAACGGAGAGATTCCATCTTTCCAGCCAATTCATAGATTCCTCCTCGCGAGCTAATCTTAAAAACGTTCAGTGTGCCGTAAAAGTCTCAAACGGAGAGATTCCATCTTTCCAGCCAATTCATAGATTCCTCCTCGCGAGCTAATCTTAAAAACGTTCAGTGTGCCGTAAAAGTCTCAAACGGGGAGATTCCATCTTTCCAGCCAATTCATAGATTCCTCCTCGCGAGCTAATCTTAAAAACGTTCAGTGTGCCGTAAAAGTCTCAAAAGGAGAGATTCCATCTTTTCAGCCAATTCATAGATTCCTGACCGCGAGCTAATCTTAAAAACGTTCAATGTGCCGTAATATTCACAAACGGAGAGATTCCATCTTTCCAGCCAATTCATAGATTCCTGACCGCGAGCTAATCTTAAAAACGTTCAATGTGCCGTAAAATTCTCAAACGGAGAGATTCCATCTTTCCAGCCAATTCATAGATTCCTGACCGCGAGCTAATCTTAAAAACGTTCAATGTGCCGTAAAATTCTCAAACGGAGAGATTCCATCTTTCCAGCCAATTCATAGATTCCTGACCGCGAGCTAATCTTAAAAACGTTCAGTGTGCCGTAAAATTCTCAAACGGAGAGATTCCATCTTTTCAGCCAATTCATAGATTCCTGACCGCGAGCTAATCTTAAAAACGTTCAATGTGCCGTAATATTCACAAACGGAGAGATTCCATCTTTCCAGCCAATTCATAGATTCCTGACCGCGAGCTAATCTTAAAAACGTTCAATGTGCCGTAATATTCACAAACGGAGAGATTCCATCTTTCCAGCCAATTCATAGATTCCTGACCGCGAGCTAATCTTAAAAACGTTCAATGTGCCGTAAAATTCTCAAACGGAGAGATTCCATCTTTCCAGCCAATTCATAGATTCCTGACCGCGAGCTAATCTTAAAAACGTTCAATGTGCCGTAAAATTCTCAAACGGAGAGATTCCATCTTTCCAGCCAATTCATAGATTCCTGACCGCGAGCTAATCTTAAAAACGTTCAATGTGCCGTAAAATTCTCAAACGGAGAGATTCCATCTTTCCAGCCAATTCATAGATTCCTGACCGCGAGCTAATCTTAAAAACGTTCAATGTGCCGTAAAATTCTCAAACGGAGAGATTCCATCTTTCCAGCCAATTCATAGATTCCTGACCGCGAGCTAATCTTAAAAACGTTCAGTGTGCCGTAAAATTCTCAAACGGAGAGATTCCATCTTTTCAGCCAATTCATAGATTCCTGACCGCGAGCTAATCTTAAAAACGTTCAATGTGCCGTAATATTCACAAACGGAGAGATTCCATCTTTTCAGCCAATTCATAGATTCCTGACCGCGAGCTAATCTTAAAAACGTTCAATGTGCCGTAATATTCACAAACGGAGAGATTCCATCTTTCCAGCCAATTCATAGATTCCTGACCGCGAGCTAATCTTAAAAACGTTCAATGTGCCGTAAAATTCTCAAACGGAGAGATTCCATCTTTCCAGCCAATTCATAGATTCCTGACCGCGAGCTAATCTTAAAAACGTTCAATGTGCCGTAAAATTCTCAAACGGAGAGATTCCATCTTTCCAGCCAATTCATAGATTCCTGACCGCGAGCTAATCTTAAAAACGTTCAATGTGCCGTAAAATTCTCAAACGGAGAGATTCCATCTTTCCAGCCAATTCATAGATTCCTGACCGCGAGCTAATCTTAAAAACGTTCAATGTGCCGTAAAATTCTCAAACGGAGAGATTCCATCTTTCCAGCCAATTCATAGATTCCTGACCGCGAGCTAATCTTAGAAACGTTCAGTGCGCCGTAAAAGTCTCAAACGGAGAGATTCCATCTTTCCAGCCAATTCATAGATTCCTCCTCGCGAGCTAATCTTAAAAACGTTCAGTGTGCCGTAAAAGTCTCAAACGGAGAGATTCCATCTTTTCAGCCAATTCATAGATTCCTGACCGCGAGCTAATCTTAAAAACGTTCAATGTGCCGTAAAATTCTCAAACGGAGAGATTCCATCTTTCCAGCCAATTCATAGATTCCTGACCGCGAGCTAATCTTAAAAACGTTCAATGTGCCGTAAAAGTCTCAAACGGAGAGATTCCATCTTTCCAGCCAATTCATAGATACCTGACCGCGAGCTAATCTTAAAAACGTTCAATGTGCCGTAAAATTCTCAAACGGAGAGATTCCATCTTTCCAGCCAATTCATAGATTCCTGCTCGCGAGATAATCTTAAAAACGTTCAATGTGCCGTAAAATTCTCAAACGGAGAGATTCCATCTTTCCAGCCAATTCATAGATTCCTGACCGCGAGCTAATCTTAAAAACGTTCAATGTGCCGTAAAATTCTCAAACGGAGAGATTCCATCTTTCCAGCCAATTCATAGATTCCTCCTCGCGAGCTAATCTTAAAAACGTTCAGTGTGCCGTAAAAGTCTCAAACGGAGAGATTCCATCTTTTCAGCCAATTCATAGATTCCTGACCGCGAGCTAATCTTAAAAACGTTCAATGTGCCGTAAAATTCTCAAACGGAGAGATTCCATCTTTCCAGCCAATTCATAGATTCCTGACCGCGAGCTAATCTTAAAAACGTTCAATGTGCCGTAAAATTCTCAAACGGAGAGATTCCATCTTTCCAGCCAATTCATAGATTCCTGACCGCGAGCTAATCTTAAAAACGTTCAATGTGCCGTAAAATTCTCAAACGGAGAGATTCCATCTTTCCAGCCAATTCAAAGATTCCTGCTCGCGAGCTAATCTTAAAAACGTTCAATGTGCCGTAAAATTCTCAAACGGAAAGATTCCATCTTTCCAGCCAATTCATAGATTCCTGACCGCGAGCTAATCTTAAAAACGTTCAATGTGCCGTAAAATTCTCAAACGGAGAGATTCCATCTTTCCAGCCAATTCATAGATTCCTGACCGCGAGCTAATCTTAAAAACGTTCAGTGCGCCGTAAAAGTCTCAAACGGAGAGATTCCATCTTTCCAGCCAATTCATAGATTCCTCCTCGCGAGCTAATCTTAAAAACGTTCAGTGTGCCGTAAAAGTCTCAAACGGAGAGATTCCATCTTTTCAGCCAATTCATAGATTCCTGACCGCGAGCTAATCTTAAAAACGTTCAATGTGCCGTAAAATTCTCAAACGGAGAGATTCCATCTTTCCAGCCAATTCAAAGATTCCTGACCGCGAGCTAATCTTAAAAACGTTCAATGTGCCGTAAAATTCTCAAACGGAGAGATTCCATCTTTCCAGCCAATTCATAGATTCCTGACCGCGAGCTAATCTTAAAAACGTTCAATGTGCCGTAAAATTCTCAAACGGAGAGATTCCATCTTTCCAGCCAATTCATAGATTCCTCCTCGCGAGCTAATCTTAAAAACGTTCAGTGTGCCGTAAAAGTCTCAAACGGAGAGATTCCATCTTTCCAGCCAATTCATAGATTCCTCCTCGCGAGCTAATCTTAAAAACGTTCAGTGTGCCGTAAAAGTCTCAAACGGAGAGATTCCATCTTTTCAGCCAATTCATAGATTCCTGACCGCGAGCTAATCTTAAAAACGTTCAATGTGCCGTAAAATTCTCAAACGGAGAGATTCCATCTTTCCAGCCAATTCATAGATTCCTCCTCGCGAGCTAATCTTAAAAACGTTCAGTGTGCCGTAAAAGTCTCAAACGGAGAGATTCCATCTTTCCAGCCAATTCATAGATTCCTCCTCGCGAGCTAATCTTAAAAACGTTCAGTGTGCCGTAAAAGTCTCAAACGGGGAGATTCCATCTTTCCAGCCAATTCATAGATTCCTCCTCGCGAGCTAATCTTAAAAACGTTCAGTGTGCCGTAAAAGTCTCAAAAGGAGAGATTCCATCTTTTCAGCCAATTCATAGATTCCTGACCGCGAGCTAATCTTAAAAACGTTCAATGTGCCGTAATATTCACAAACGGAGAGATTCCATCTTTCCAGCCAATTCATAGATTCCTGACCGCGAGCTAATCTTAAAAACGTTCAATGTGCCGTAAAATTCTCAAACGGAGAGATTCCATCTTTCCAGCCAATTCATAGATTCCTGACCGCGAGCTAATCTTAAAAACGTTCAATGTGCCGTAAAATTCTCAAACGGAGAGATTCCATCTTTCCAGCCAATTCATAGATTCCTGACCGCGAGCTAATCTTAAAAACGTTCAATGTGCCGTAAAATTCTCAAACGGAGAGATTCCATCTTTCCAGCCAATTCATAGATTCCTGACCGCGAGCTAATCTTAAAAACGTTCATTGTGCCGTAAAATTCTCAAACGGAGAGATTCCATCTTTCCAGCCAATTCATAGATTCCTCCTCGCGAGCTAATCTTAAAAACGTTCAGTGCGCCGTAAAAGTCTCAAACGGAGAGATTCCATCTTTCCAGCCAATTCATAGATTCCTCCTCGCGAGCTAATCTTAAAAACGTTCAGTGTGCCGTAAAAGTCTCAAACGGAGAGATTCCATCTTTTCAGCCAATTCATAGATTCCTGACCGCGAGCTAATCTTAAAAACGTTCAATGTGCCGTAAAATTCTCAAACGGAGAGATTCCATCTTTCCAGCCAATTCATAGATTCCTGACCGCGAGCTAATCTTAAAAACGTTCAATGTGCCGTAAAATTCTCAAACGGAGAGATTCCATCTTTCCAGCCAATTCATAGATTCCTCCTCGCGAGCTAATCTTAAAAACGTTCAGTGTGCCGTAAAAGTCTCAAACGGAGAGATTCCATCTTTTCAGCCAATTCATAGATTCCTGACCGCGAGCTAATCTTAAAAACGTTCAATGTGCCGTAAAATTCTCAAACGGAGAGATTCCATCTTTCCAGCCAATTCATAGATTCCTGACCGCGAGCTAATCTTAAAAACGTTCAATGTGCCGTAAAAGTCTCAAACGGAGAGATTCCATCTTTCCAGCCAATTCATAGATACCTGACCGCGAGCTAATCTTAAAAACGTTCAATGTGCCGTAAAATTCTCAAACGGAGAGATTCCATCTTTCCAGCCAATTCATAGATTCCTGCTCGCGAGATAATCTTAAAAACGTTCAATGTGCCGTAAAATTCTCAAACGGAGAGATTCCATCTTTCCAGCCAATTCATAGATTCCTGACCGCGAGCTAATCTTAAAAACGTTCAATGTGCCGTAAAATTCTCAAACGGAGAGATTCCATCTTTCCAGCCAATTCATAGATTCCTCCTCGCGAGCTAATCTTAAAAACGTTCAGTGTGCCGTAAAAGTCTCAAACGGAGAGATTCCATCTTTTCAGCCAATTCATAGATTCCTGACCGCGAGCTAATCTTAAAAACGTTCAATGTGCCGTAAAATTCTCAAACGGAGAGATTCCATCTTTCCAGCCAATTCATAGATTCCTGACCGCGAGCTAATCTTAAATATGTTCAATGTGCCGTAAAATTCTCAAACGGAGAGATTCCATCTTTCCAGCCAATTCATAGATTCCTGACCGCGAGCTAATCTTAAAAACGTTCAATGTGCCGTAAAATTCCTCATTCCTGATTCATCATTCCTCATTCCTGATTCATCATTCCTGATTCCTGATTGATCACTCCTCATTCCTGATTCATCATTTCTCATTCCTGATTCATCATTCCTGATTCATCATTCATCATTCCTGATTCATCATTCCTGATTCCTGATTCATCATTCCTGATTCCTGATTCATCATTCCTGATTCCTGATTCATCATTCCTGATTCATCATTCCTGATTCATCATTCATCAATCCTGATTCATCATTCCTGAATCCTGATTCATCATTGCTGATTTCTGATTCATCATTCATCATTCCTGATTGATCATTCCTGATTCCTGATTCATCATTCCTGATTCCTGATTCATCATTCCTGATTCCTGATTCATCATTCCTGATTCCTGATTCACCATTCCTGATTCCTGATTCATCATTCCTCATTCCTGATTCATCATTCCTGATTCCTGATTGATCACTCCTCATTCCTGATTCATCATTCCTCATTCCTGATTCATCATTCCTGATTCATCATTCATCATTCCTGATTCATCATTCCTGATTCCTGATTCATCATTCCTGATTCCTGATTCATCATTCCTGATTCCTGATTCATCATTCCTGATTCATCATTCCTGATTCATCATTCATCATTCCTGATTCATCATTCCTGAATCCTGATTCATCATTGCTGATTTCTGATTCATCATTCATCATTCCTGATTGATCATTCCTGATTCCTGATTCATCATTCCTGATTCCTGATTCATCATTCCTGATTCCTGATTCATCATTCCTGATTCCTGATTCACCATTCCTGATTCCTGATTCATCATTCCTCTTTCCTGATTCATCATTCCTGATTCCGGATACATCATTCATCATTCCTGATTCATCATTCCTGATTCCTGATTCATCATTCCTGATTCATCATTCCTGATTCCTGATTCATCATTCCTGATTCCTGATTCATCATTTATCATTCCTGATTCCTCATTCCTGATTCCTGATTCATCATTCCTGATTCCTGATTGATCATTCCTCATTCCTGAATCATCATTCCTGATTCCTGATTCATCATTCCTGATTCCTGATTAATCACTTCTGATTCCTGATTCCTGATTCATCATTCCTGATTCATCATTCCTGATTTATCATTCATCATTCCTGATTCATCATTCCTCATTCCTGATTCATCATTCCTGATTCCTGATTCATCATTCCTCATTCCTGATTCATCATTCATCATTCCTGATTGTGATTCCTGATTCGTCATTCCTGATTCATCATTCATCATTCCTGATTCATCATTGATCATTCCTGATTCATCATTCCTTATTCCTGATTCATCATTCCGGATTCCTGATTCATCATTCATCATTCCTGATTCATCATTCCTGATTCCTGATTCATGTTTGCTGATTCCTGATTCATCATTCATCATTCCTGATTCCTGATTTATCATTCCTGATTCATCATTCATCATTCCTGATTCATCATTCATCATTCCAGATTCCTGATTCATCATTCCTGATTCCTGATTCATCATTCCTGATTCCTGATTCCTGATTCATCATTCCTGATTCATCATTCCTGATTTATCATTCGTCATTTCTGATTCATCATTCCTTATTCCTGATTCATCATTCCTGATTCCTGATTCATCATTCATCATTCCTGATTCGTCATTCATCATTCCTGATTCATCATTCCTGATTCATCATTCCTGATTTCTGATACATCATTCATCATTCCTGATTCATCATTCATCATTCCTGATTCATCATTCCTGATTCCTGATTCATCATTCCTGATTCATCATTCCTGATTCCTGATTCATCATTCCTGATTCCTGATTCATCATTCATCATTCCTGATTCATCATTCCTCATTCCTGATTCATCATTCCTCATTCCTGATTCATCATTCCTCATTCCTGAATGATCATTCCTCATTCCTGAATCATCATTCCTGATTCCTGATTCATCATTCCTGATTCCTGATTAATCACTCCTGATTCCTGATTCCTGATTCATCATTCCTGATTCATCATTCCTGATTCATCATTCATCATTCCTGATTCATCATTCCTGATTCCTGATTCATCATTCATCATTCCTGATTCATCATTCATCATACCTGATTCATCATTCCTTATACCTGATTCATCATTCCTGATTCATCATTCATCATTCCTGATTCTTTATTCTTTATTCCTGATTCATCATTCCGGATTACTGATTCATCATTCATCATTCCTGATTCATCATTCCTGATTCCTGATTCATCATTGCTGATTCCTGATTCATCATTCATCATTCCTGATTCCTGATTTATCATTCCTGATTCATCAATCATCATTCCTGATTCATCATTCATCATTCCTGATTCATCATTCCTGATTCCTGATTCATCATTCCTGATTCATCATTCCTGATTCATCATTCCTGATTCATCATTCCTGATTCCTGACTCATCATTCATCATTCGTGATTCATCATTCTTTATTCCTGATTCATCATTCCTGATACCTGATTCATCATTCATCATTCCTGATTCATCATTCCTGATTCCTGATTCATCATTCCTGATTCCTGATTCCTGATTCATTATTCCTGATTCATCATTCCTGATTCATCATTCATCATACCTGATTCATCATTCCTTATTCCTGATTCATCATTCCTGATTCCTGATTCATCATTCATCATTCCTGATTCGTCATTCATCATTCCTGATTCATCATTCCTGATTCATCATTCCTGATTCCTGATTCATCATTCCTGATTCCTGATTCCTGATTCCTGATTCCTGATTCCTGATTCCTGATTCCTGATTCCTGATTCCTGATTCATCATTCATCATTCCTGATTCATCAATCCTGATTCCTGATTCCTGATTCATCATTCCTGATTCATCATTCCTGATTCCTGATTCATCATTCCTGATACATCATTCATCATTCCTGATTCATCATTCCTGATTCATCATTCCTGATTCATCATTCCTGACTCCTGATTCATCATTCCTGATTCCTGATTCATCATTCATCATTCCTGATTCATCAATCCTCATTCCTGATTCATCATTCCTGATTCCTAAATGATCATTCCTCATTCCTGATTGATCAACGCTCCTTCCTGATTCAACATTCCTGATTCCTGAATCATCATTCCTGATGAATGATGAATCAGGAATGATAAATGATGAATCAGGAATGATGAATCAGGAATGATGAATACTGATTAATCACTCCTGATTTCTGATTCCTGATTCATCATTCCTGATTCCTGATTCATCATTCCTGATTCATCATTCCTGATTCCTGATTCATCATTCCTCATTCCTGATTCATCATTCCTCATTCCTGATTCATCATTCCTCATTCCTGAATGATCATTCCTCATTTCTGAATCATCATTCCTGATTCCTGATTCATCATTCCTGATTCCTGATTAATCACTCCTGATTCCTGATTCCTGATTCCTGATTCATCATTCCTGATTCATCATTCCTGATTCATCATTCCTGATTCATCATTCATCATTCCTGATTCATCATTCCTGATTCATCATTCCTGATTCCTGATTCCTGATTCATCATTCCTGATTCATCATTCCTGATTCATCATTCATCATTCCTGATTCATCATTCATCATTCCTGATTCATCATTCCTGATTCCTGATTCATCATTCCCGATTCCTGATTCATCATTCATCATTCCTTATTCTGATTCCTGATTCGTCATTCCTGATTCATCATTCATCATTCCTGATTCAACATTCATCATTCCTGATTCATCATTCATCATTCCTGATTCATCATTCCTGATTCCTGATTAATCACTCCTGATTCCTGATTCCTGATTCATCATTCCTGATTCATCATTCCTGATTCATCATTCCTGATTCATCATTCATCATTCCTGATTCATCATTCCTGATTCATCATTCCTGATTCCTGATTCCTGATTCATCATTCCTGATTCATCATTCCTGATTCATCATTCATCATTCCTGATTCATCATTCATCATTCCTGATTCATCAATCCTGATTCCTGATTCCTGATTCATCATTCATCATTCCTGATTCATCATTCCTGATTCCTGATTCATCATTCCTGATACATCATTCATCATTCCTGATTCATCATTCCTGATTCATCATTCCTGATTCATCATTCCTGACTCCTGATTCATCATTCCTGATTCCTGATTCATCATTCATCATTCCTGATTCATCAATCCTCATTCCTGATTCATCATTCCTGATTCCTAAATGATCATTCCTCATTCCTGATTGATCAACGCTCCTTCCTGATTCAACATTCCTGATTCCTGAATCATCATTCCTGATGAATGATGAATCAGGAATGATAAATGATGAATCAGGAATGATGAATCAGGAATGATGAATACTGATTAATCACTCCTGATTTCTGATTCCTGATTCATCATTCCTGATTCCTGATTCATCATTCCTCATTCCTGATTCATCATTCCTCATTCCTGATTCATCATTCCTCATTCCTGAATGATCATTCCTCATTTCTGAATCATCATTCCTGATTCCTGATTCATCATTCCTGATTCCTGATTAATCACTCCTGATTCCTGATTCCTGATTCCTGATTCATCATTCCTGATTCATCATTCCTGATTCATCATTCCTCATTCCTGATTCATCATTCCTCATTCCTGATTCATCATTCCTCATTCCTGAATGATCATTCCTCATTTCTGAATCATCATTCCTGATTCCTGATTCATCATTCCTGATTCCTGATTAATCACTCCTGATTCCTGATTCCTGATTCCTGATTCATCATTCCTGATTCATCATTCCTGATTCATCATTCCTGATTCATCATTCATCATTCCTGATTCATCATTCCTGATTCATCATTCCTGATTCCTGATTCCTGATTCATCATTCCTGATTCATCATTCCTGATTCATCATTCATCATTCCTGATTCATCATTCATCATTCCTGATTCATCATTCCTGATTCCTGATTCATCATTCCCGATTCCTGATTCATCATTCATCATTCCTTATTCTGATTCCTGATTCGTCATTCCTGATTCATCATTCATCATTCCTGATTCAACATTCATCATTCCTGATTCATCATTCATCATTCCTGATTCATCATTCCTGATTCCTGATTAATCACTCCTGATTCCTGATTCCTGATTCATCATTCCTGATTCATCATTCCTGATTCATCATTCCTGATTCATCATTCATCATTCCTGATTCATCATTCCTGATTCATCATTCCTGATTCCTGATTCCTGATTCATCATTCCTGATTCATCATTCATCATTCCTGATTCATCATTCATCATTCCTGATTCATCATTCCTGATTCCTGATTCATCATTCCCGATTCCTGATTCATCATTCATCATTCCTTATTCTGATTCCTGATTCGTCATTCCTGATTCATCATTCATCATTCCTGATTCAACATTCATCATTCCTGATTCATCATTCATCATTCCTGATTCATCATTCCTTATTCCTGATTCATCATTCCGGATTCCTGATTCATCATTCATCATTCCTGATTCATCATTCATCATTCCTGATTCATCATTCCTGATTCCTGATTCATCATTCCTGATTCCTGATTCCTGATTCCTGATTCATCATTCCTGATAACTGATTCCTGATTCATCATTCCTGATTCATCATTCCTGATTCATCATTCATCATTCCTGATTCATCATTCATCATTCCTGATTCATCATTCCTGATTCCTGATTCATCATTCCCGATTCCTGATTCATCATTCATCATTCCTTATTCTGATTCCTGATTCGTCATTCCTGATTCATCATTCATCATTCCTGATTCAACATTCATCATTCCTGATTCATCATTCATCATTCCTGATTCATCATTCCTTATTCCTGATTCATCATTCCGGATTCCTGATTCATCATTCCTGATTCCTGATTAATCACTCCTGATTCCTGATTCCTGATTCATCATTCCTGATTCATCATTCCTGATTCATCATTCCTGATTCATCATTCATCATTCCTGATTCATCATTCCTGATTCATCATTCCTGATTCCTGATTCCTGATTCATCATTCCTGATTCATCATTCATCATTCCTGATTCATCAATCCTCATTCCTGATTCATCATTCCTGATTCCTAAATGATCATTCCTCATTCCTGATTGATCAACGCTCCTTCCTGATTCAACATTCCTGATTCCTGAATCATCATTCCTGATGAATGATGAATCAGGAATGATAAATGATGAATCAGGAATGATGAATCAGGAATGATGAATACTGATTAATCACTCCTGATTTCTGATTCCTGATTCATCATTCTTGATTCCTGATTCATCATTCCTGATTCATCATTCCTGATTCCTGATTCATCATTCCTCATTCCTGATTCATCATTCCTCATTCCTGATTCATCATTCCTCATTCCTGAATGATCATTCCTCATTTCTGAATCATCATTCCTGATTCCTGATTCATCATTCCTGATTCCTGATTAATCACTCCTGATTCCTGATTCCTGATTCCTGATTCATCATTCCTGATTCATCATTCCTGATTCATCATTCCTGATTCATCATTCATCATTCCTGATTCATCATTCCTGATTCATCATTCCTGATTCCTGATTCCTGATTCATCATTCCTGATTCATCATTCCTGATTCATCATTCATCATTCCTGATTCATCATTCATCATTCCTGATTCATCATTCCTGATTCCTGATTCATCATTCCCGATTCCTGATTCATCATTCATCATTCCTTATTCTGATTCCTGATTCGTCATTCCTGATTCATCATTCATCATTCCTGATTCAACATTCATCATTCCTGATTCATCATTCATCATTCCTGATTCATCATTCCTGATTCCTGATTAATCACTCCTGATTCCTGATTCCTGATTCATCATTCCTGATTCATCATTCCTGATTCATCATTCCTGATTCATCATTCATCATTCCTGATTCATCATTCCTGATTCATCATTCCTGATTCCTGATTCCTGATTCATCATTCCTGATTCATCATTCCTGATTCATCATTCATCATTCCTGATTCATCATTCATCATTCCTGATTCATCATTCCTGATTCCTGATTCATCATTCCCGATTCCTGATTCATCATTCATCATTCCTTATTCTGATTCCTGATTCGTCATTCCTGATTCATCATTCATCATTCCTGATTCAACATTCATCATTCCTGATTCATCATTCATCATTCCTGATTCATCATTCCTTATTCCTGATTCATCATTCCGGATTCCTGATTCATCATTCATCATTCCTGATTCATCATTCATCATTCCTGATTCATCATTCCTGATTCCTGATTCATCATTCCTGATTCCTGATTCCTGATTCCTGATTCATCATTCCTGATAACTGATTCCTGATTGATCATTCCTGATTCATCATTCCTGATTCATCATTCATCATTCCTGATTCATCATTCCTTATTCCTGATTCCTGATTCCTGATTCATCATTCATGATACCTGATTCCTGATTCATCATTCCTGATTCATCATTCCTGATTCATCATTCATCATTCCTGATTCATCATTCCTTATTCCTGATTCATCATTCCTGATTCCTGATTCAACATTCATCATTCCTGATTCATCATTCCTGATTCCTGATTCCTGATTCATCATTCCTGATTCCTGATTCATCATTCCTGAATCATCATTCCTGATTCATCATTCATCATTCCTGATTCCTGATTCCTGATTCCTGATTCATCATTCCTTATACTGATTCCTGATTCGTCATTCCTGATTCATCATTCATCATTCCTGATTCATCATTCATCATTCCTGATTCATCATTCATCATTCCTGATTCATCATTCATCATTCCTGATTTATCATTCCTTATTCCTGATTCATCATTCCGGATTCCTGATTCATCATTCATCATTCCTGATTCATCATTCATGATTCCTGATTCATCATTCCTGATTCCTGATTCATCATTCCTGATTCCTGATTCCTGATTCGTGATTCATCATTCCTGATAACTGATTCCTGATTCATCATTCCTGATTCATCATTCCTGATTCATCATTCATCATTCCTGATTCATCATTCCTTATTCCTGATTCCTGATTCCTGATTCATCATTCATGATACCTGATTCCTGATTCATCATTCCTGATTCATCATTCCTGATTCATCATTCATCATTCCTGATTCATCATTCCTTATTCCTGATTCATCATTCCTGATTCCTGATTCAACATTCATCATTCCTGATTCATCATTCCTGATTCCTGATTCCTGATTCATCATTCCTGATTCCTGATTCATCATTCCTGAATCATCATTCCTGATTCATCATTCATCATTCCTGATTCATCATTCCCGATTCCTGATTCATCATTTCTGATTCATCATTCATCATTCCTGATTCATCATTCATCATTCCTGACTCATCATTCCTGATTCCTGATTCCTGATTCATCATTCCTGATTCCTGATTCATCATTCATGATTTCTGATTCATCATTCCTGATTCCTGATTCATCATTCCTGATTCCTGATTCATCATTCCTGATTCATGATTCACCATTCCTGATTCCTGATTCATCATTCCTCTTTCCTGATTCATCATTCCTGATTCCTGATACATCATTCATCACTCCTGATTCATCATTCCTGATTCCTGATTCATCATTCCTGATTCCTGATTCATGATACCTGATTCATCATTCCTGATTCATCATTCCTGATTCATCATTCCTGATTCATCATTCATCATTCCTGATTCATCATTCCTGATTCCTGATTCATCATTCCTGATTCCTGATTTATCATTCATCATTCCTGATTCATCATTCCTGAATCCTGATTCATCATTGCTGATTCCTGATTCATCATTCATCATTCCTGATTGATCATTCCTCATTCCTGATTCATCATTCCTGATTCCTGATTCATCATTCCTGATTCCTGATTCATCATTCCTGATTCCTGATTCCTGATTCATCATGCCTGATTCATCATTCCTGATTCATCATTCATCATTCCTGATTCATCATTCCTGATTCCTGATTCATCATTCATGATTCCTGATTCATCATTCCTGATTCCTGATTCATCATTCCTGATTCCTGATTCATCATTCCTGATTCATGATTCACCATTCCTGATTCCTGATTCATCATTCCTCTTTCCTGATTCATCATTCCTGATTCATCATTCCTGATTCATCATTCCTGATTCATCATTCCTGATTCATCATTCATCATTCCTGATTCATCATTCCTGATTCCTGATTCATCATTCCTGATTCCTGATTCATCATTCCTTATTCCTGATTCATCATTCATCATTCCTGATTCATCATTCCTGAATCCTGATTCATCATTGCTGATTCCTGATTCATCATTCATCATTCCTGATTCATCATTCCTCATTCCTGATTCATCATTCCTGATTCCTGATTCATCATTCCTGATTCCTGATTCATCATTCCTGATTCCTGATTCCTGATTCATCATGCCTGATTCATCATTCCTGATTCATCATTCATCATTCCTGATTCATCATTCCTGATTCCTGATTCATCATTCCTGATTCCTGATTCATCATTCCTGATTTCTGATTCATCATTCATCATTCCTGATTCATTATTCCTGATTCCTGATTCATCATTCCTGATTCTTGATTCCTGATTCCTGATTCATCATTCCTGATTCATCATTCATGATACCTGATTCCTGATTCATCATTCCTGATTCATCATTCCTGATTCATCATTCATCATTCCTGATTCATCATTCCTTATTCCTGATTCATCATTCCTGATTCCTGATTCAACATTCATCATTCCTGATTCATCATTCCTGATTCCTGATTCATCATTCATCATTCCTGAATCATCATTCATCATTCCTGATTCGTCATTCATCATTCCTGATTCATCATTCCTGATTCCTGATTCCTGATTCCTGATTCATCATTCCTGATTCCTGATTCCTGATTCATCATTCCTGATTCATCATTCCTGATTCATCATTCATCATTCCTGATTCATCATTCCAGATTCCTGATTCATCATTCCTGATTCATCATTCATCATTCCTGATTCATCATTCATCATTCCTGATTCATCATTCCTGATTCCTGATTCATGATTCATCATTCCTGATTCCTGATTCATCATTCCTGATTCCTGATTCATCATTCCTGATTCCTGATTCATCATTCCCCATTCCTGATTCATCATTCCTGAATCCTGATTCATCATTCCTGATTCCTGATTCATCATTCCTGATTCCTGATTCACCATTCCTGATTCATCATTCCTCATTCCTGATTCATCATTTATCATTCCTGATTCATCATTCCTCATTCCTGATTCATCATTCCTGATTCCTGATTCATCATTCCTGATTCCCGATTGATCATTCCTCATTCCTGAATCATCATTCCTGATTCCTGATTCATCATTCCTGATTCCTGATTAATCACTTCTGATTCCTGATTCTTGATTCATCATTCCTGATTCATCATTCCTGATTCATCATTCATCATTCCTGATTCATCATTCATCATTCCTGATTCATCATTCCTCATTCCTGATTCATCATTCCTGATTCCTGATTCATCATTTATCATTCCTGATTCATCATTCCTCATTCCTGATTCATCATTCCTGATTCCTGATTGATCATTCCTCATTCCTGAATCATCATTCCTGATTCCTGATTCATCATTCCTGATTCCTGATTAATCACTTCTGATTCCTGATTCTTGATTCATCATTCCTGATTCATCATTCCTGATTCATCATTCATCATTCCTGATTCATCATTCATCATTCCTGATTCCTGATTCATCATTCCTGATTCCTGATTCATCATTCATAATTCCTGATACTGATTCCTGATTCGTCATTCCTGATTCATCATTCGTCATTCCTGATTCATCATTCCGGATTCCTGATTCATCATTCATCATTCCTGATTCATCATTCCTGATTCATCATTCCTGATTCCTGATTCAACATTGCTGATTCCTGATTCATCATTCATCATTCCTGATTCCTGATTTATCATTCCTGATTCATCATTCATCATTCCTGATTCATCATTCATCATTCCAGATTCCTGATTCATCATTCCTGATTCCTGATTCCTGATTCATCATTCCTGATTCCTGATTCATCATTCATGATACCTGATTCCTGATTCATCATTCCTGATTCATCATTCCTCATTCATCATTCATCATTCCTGATTCATCATTCCTTATTCCTGATTCATCATTCCTGATTCCTGATTCAACATTCATCATTCCTGATTCATTATTCCTGATTCCTGATTCATCATTCATCATTCCTGAATCATCATTCATCATTCCTGATTCGTCATTCATCATTCCTGATTCATCATTCCTGATTCCTGATTCCTGATTCCTGATTCATCATTCCTGATTCCTGATTCATCATTCATCATTCCTGATTCATCATTCCTGATTCCTGATTCATCATTCCTGATTCCTGATTCATCATTCCTTATTCCTGATTCATCATTCATCATTCCTGATTCATCATTCCTGAATCCTGATTCATCATTGCTGATTCCTGATTCATCATTCATCATTCCTGATTCATCATTCCTTATTCCTGATTCCTGATTCCTGATTCATCATTCATGATACCTGATTCCTGATTCATCATTCCTGATTCATCATTCCTGATTCATCATTCCTGATTCATCATTCATCATTCCTGATTCATCATTCCTTATTCCTGATTCATCATTCCTGATTCCTGATTCAACATTCATCATTCCTGATTCATCATTCCTGATTCCTGATTCCTGATTCATCATTCCTGATTCCTGATTCATCATTCCTGAATCATCATTCCTGATTCATCATTCATCATTCCTGATTCATCATTCCTGATTCCTGATTCATCATTTCTGATTCATCATTCATCATTCCTGATTCATCATTCATCATTCCTGACTCATCATTCCTGATTCCTGATTCCTGATTCATCATTCCTGATTCCTGATTCATCATTCCTGATTCCTGATTAATCACTTCTGATTCCTGATTCTTGATTCATCATTCCTGATTCATCAGTCCTGATTCATCATTCATCATTCCTGATTCATCATTCATCATTCCTGATTCCTGATTCATCAGTCCTGATTCCTGATTCATCATTCATCATTCCTGAATCATCATTCATCATTCCTGATTCGTCATTCATCATTCCTGATTCATCATTCCAGATTCCTGATTCATCATTCCTGATTCATCATTCATCATTCCTGATTCATCATTCATCATTCCTGATTCATCATTCCTGATTCCTGATTCATGATTCATCATTCCTGATTCCTGATTCATCATTCCTGATTCCTGATTCATCATTCCTGATTCCTGATTCATCATTCATCATTCCTGATTCATCATTCCTGAATCCTGATTCATCATTCCTGATTCCTGATTCATCATTCCTGATTCCTGATTCACCATTCCTGATTCATCATTCCTCATTCCTGATTCATCATTTATCATTCCTGATTCATCATTCCTCATTCCTGATTCATCATTCCTGATTCCTGATTGATCATTCCTGATTCCTGATTGATCATTCCTCATTCCTGAATCATCATTCCTGATTCCTGATTCCTGATTCATCATTCCTGATTCCTGATTCATCATTCATGATACCTGATTCATCATTCCTGATTCATCATTCCTCATTCATCATTCATCATTCCTGATTCATCATTCCTTATTCCTGATTCATCATTCCTGATTCCTGATTCCTGATTCATCATTCATCATTCCTGATACTGATTCCTGATTCGTCATTCCTGATTCATCATTCGTCATTCCTGATTCATCATTCCTTATTCCTGATTCATCATTCCGGATTCCTGATTCATCATTCATCATTCCTGATTCATCATTCCTGATTCCTGATTCATCATTGCTGATTCCTGATTCATCATTCATCATTCCTGATTCCTGATTTATCATTCCTGATTCATCATTCATCATTCCTGGTTCATCATTCCTTATTCCTGATTCATCATTCCGGATTCCTGATTCATCATTCATCATTCCTGATTCATCATTCCTGAATCCTGATTCATCATTGCTGATTCCTGATTCATCATTCATCATTCCTGATTCATCATTCCTGATTCCTGATTAATCATTCCTGATTCCTGATTCATCATTCCTTATTCCTGATTCATCATTCCTGATTCCTGATTCAACATTCATCATTCCTGATTCATCATTCCTGATTCCTGATTCATCATTCATCATTCCTGAATCATCATTCATCATTCCTGATTCGTCATTCATCATTCCTGATTCATCATTCCTGATTCCTGATTCCTGATTCCTGATTCATCATTCCTGATTCCTGATTCCTGATTCATCATTCCTGATTCATCATTCCTGATTCATCATTCATCATTCCTGATTCATCATTCCAGATTCCTGATTCATCATTCCTGATTCATCATTCATCATTCCTGATTCATCATTCATCATTCCTGACTCATCATTCCTGATTCCTGATTCCTGATTCATCATTCCTGATTCCTGATTCATCATTCATGATTCCTGATTCATCATTCCTGATTCCTGATTCATCATTCCTGATTCCTGATTCATCATTCCTGATTCATGATTCACCATTCCTGATTCCTGATTCATCATTCCTCTTTCCTGATTCATCATTCCTGATTCCTGATACATCATTCATCATTCCTGATTCATCATTCCTGATTCCTGATTCATCATTCCTGATTCCTGATTCATCATTCCTGATTCATCATTCCTGATTCCTGATTCATCATTCCTGATTCCTAATTCATCATTCATCATTCCTGATTGATCATTCCTCATTCCTGATTCATCATTCCTCATTCCTGATTCATCATTCCTGATTCCTGATTGATCACTCCTCATTCCTGATTCATCATTCCTCATTCCTGATTCATCATTCCTGATTCATCATTCATCATTCCTGATTCATCATTCCTGATTCCTTATTCATCATTCCTGATTCCTGATTCATCATTCATCATTCCTGATACTGATTCCTGATTCGTCATTCCTGATTCATCATTCGTCATTCCTGATTCATCATTCATCATTCCTGATTCATCATTCCTTATTCCTGATTCATCATTCCGGATTCCTGATTCATCATTCATCATTCCTGATTCATCATTCCTGATTCCTGATTCATCATTCCTGATTCCTGATTTATCATTCCTGATTCATCATTCATCATTCCTGATTCATCATTCATCATTCCAGATTCCTGATTCATCATTCCTGATTCCTGATTCCTGATTCATCATTCCTGATTCCTGATTCATCATTCATGATACCTGATTCCTGATTCATCATTCCTGATTCATCATTCCTCATTCATCATTCATCATTCCTGATTCATCATTCCTTATTCCTGATTCATCATTCCTGATTCCTGATTCAACATTCATCATTCCTGATTCATCATTCCTGATTCCTGATTCATCATTCATCATTCCTGAATCATCATTCATCATTCCTGATTCGTCATTCATCATTCCTGATTCATCATTCCTGATTCCTGATTCCTGATTCCTGATTGATCATTCCTGATTCCTGATTCCTGATTCATCATTCCTGATTCATCATTCCTGATTCATCATTCATCATTCCTGATTCATCATTCCAGATTCCTGATTCATCATTCCTGATTCATCATTCATCATTCCTGATTCATCATTCATCATTCCTGACTCATCATTCCTGATTCCTGATTCATGATTCATCATTCCTGATTCCTGATTCATCATTCCTGATTCATGATTCACCATTCCTGATTCCTGATTCATCATTCCTCTTTCCTGATTCATCATTCCTGATTCCTGATACATCATTCATCATTCCTGATTCATCATTCCTGATTCCTGATTCATCATTCCTGATTCCTGATTCATCATTCCTGATTCATCATTCCTGATTCCTGATTCATCATTCCTGATTCCTAATTCATCGTTCATCATTCCTGATTGATCATTCCTCATTCCTGATTCATCATTCCTCATTCCTGATTCATCATTCCTGATTCCTGATTGATCACTCCTCATTCCTGATTCATCATTCCTCATTCCTGATTCATCATTCCTGATTCATCATTCATCATTCCTGATTCATCATTCCTGATTCCTGATTCATCATTCCTGATTCCTGATTCATCATTCCTGATTCATCATTCCTGATTCATCATTCCTCTTTCCTGATTCATCATTCCTGATTCCTGATACATCATTCATCATTCCTGATTCATCATTCCTGATTCCTGATTCATCATTCCTGATTCCTGATTCATCATTCCTGATTCATCATTCCTGATTCCTGATTCATCATTCCTGATTCCTAATTCATCATTCATCATTCCTGATTGATCATTCCTCATTCCTGATTCATCATTCATCATTCCTGATTCATCATTCCTGATTCCTGATTGATCACTCCTCATTCCTGATTCATCATTCCTCATTCCTGATTCATCATTCCTGATTAATCATTCATCATTCCTGAATCATCATTCCTGATTCCTGATTCATCATTCCTGATTCCTGATTCATCATTCATCATTCCTGATACTGAGTCCTGATTCGTCATTCCTGATTCATCATTCGTCATTCCTGATTCATCATTCATCATTCCTGATTCATCATTCCTTATTCCTGATTCATCATTCCGGATTCCTGATTCATCATTCATCATTCCTGATTCATCATTCCTGATTCCTGATTCATCATTCCTGATTCCTGATTTATCATTCCTGATTCATCATTCATCATTCCTGATTCATCATTCATCATTCCAGATTCCTGATTCCTGATTCATCATTCCTGATTCCTGATTCATCATTCATGATACCTGATTCCTGATTCATCATTCCTGATTCATCATTCCTCATTCATCATTCATCATTCCTGATTCATCATTCCTTAATCCTGATTCATCATTCCTGATTCCTGATTCAACATTCCTGATTCCTGATTCATCATTCCTGATTCCTGATTCATCATTCATCATTCCTGAATCATCATTCATCATTCCTGATTCGTCATTCATCATTCCTGATTCATCATTCCTGATTCCTGATTCCTGATTCCTGATTGATCATACCTGATTCCTGATTCCTGATTCATCATTCCTGATTCATCATTCCTGATTCATCATTCATCATTCCTGATTCATCATTCCAGATTCCTGATTCATCATTCCTGATTCATCATTCATCATTCCTGATTCATCATTCATCATTCCTGACTCATCATTCCTGATTCCTGATTCATGATTCATCATTCCTGATTCCTGATTCATCATTCCTGATTCATGATTCACCATTCCTGATTCCTGATTCATCATTCCTCTTTCCTGATTCATCATTCCTGATTCCTGATACATCATTCATCATTCCTGATTCATCATTCCTGATTCCTGATTCATCATTCCTGATTCCTGATTCATCATTCCTGATTCATCATTCCTGATTCCTGATTCATCATTCCTGATTCCTAATTCATCATTCATCATTCCTGATTGATCATTCCTCATTCCTGATTCATCATTCCTCATTCCTGATTCATCATTCCTGATTCCTGATTGATCACTCCTCATTCCTGATTCATCATTCCTCATTCCTGATTCATCATTCCTGATTCATCATTCATCATTCCTGATTCATCATTCCTGATTCCTGATTCATCATTCCTGATTCCTGATTCATCATTCCTGATTCATCATTCCTGATTCATCATTCATCATTCCTGATTCATCATTCCTGATTCCTGATTGATCATTCCTGATTCCTGATTCATCATTCCTGATTCCTGATTCATCATTCCTGATTCCTGATTCATCATTCCTGATTCCTGATTCACCATTCCTGATTCCTGATTCATCATTCCTCTTTCCTGATTCATCATTCCTGATTCCGGATACATCATTCATCATTCCTGATTCATCATTCCTGATTCCTGATTCATCATTCCTGATTCATCATTCCTCATTCCTGATTCATCATTCCTGATTCCTGATTCCTGATTCATCATTTATCATTCCTGATTGATCATTCCTCATTCCTGATTCATCATTCCTGATTCTTGATTAATCACTCCTGATTCCTGATTCCTGATTCATCATTCCTGATTCATCATTCCTGATTCATCATTCATCATTCCTGATTCATCATTCATGATTCCTGATTCATCATTCCTGATTCCTGATTCATCATTCATCATTCCTGATTCCTGATTCGTCATTCCTGATTCGTCATTCATCATTCCTGATTCATCATTCATCATTCCTGATTCTTTATTCTTTATTCCTGATTCATCATTCCGGATTCCTGATTCATCATTCATCATTCCTGATTCATCATTCCTGATTCCTGATTCTTTATTCTTTATTCCTGATTCATCATTCCGGATTCCTGATTCATCATTCATCATTCCTGATTCATCATTCCTGATTCCTGATTCATCATTGCTGATTCCTGATTCATCATTCATCATTCCTGATTCCTGATTTATCATTCCTGATTCATCAATCATCATTCCTGATTCATCATTCATCATTCCTGATTCGTCATTCATCATTCCTGATTCATCATTCCTGATTCATCATTCCTCATTCATCATTCATCATTCCTGATTCATCATTCCTTATTCCTGATTCATCATTCCTGATTCCTGATTCAACATTCATCATTCCTGATTCATCATTCCTGATTCCTGATTCATCATTCATCATTCCTGAATCATCATTCATCATTCCTGATTCGTCATTCATCATTCCTGATTCATCATTCCTGATTCCTGATTCCTGATTCCTGATTGATCATTCCTGATTCCTGATTCCTGATTCATCATTCCTGATTCATCATTCCTGATTCATCATTCATCATTCCTGATTCATCATTCCAGATTCCTGATTCATCATTCCTGATTCCTGATTGATCATTCCTGATTCCTGATTCATCATTCCTGATTCCTGATTCATCATTCCTGATTCATCATTCCTGATTCATCATTCATCATTCCTGATTCATCATTCCTGATTCCTGATTCATCATTCCTGATTCCTGATTCATCATTCCTGATTCCTGATTCATCATTCATCATTCCTGATTCATCATTCCTGAATCCTGATTCATCATTGCTGATTCCTGATTCATCATTCATCATTCCTGATTGATCATTCCTGATTCCTGATTCATCATTCCTGATTCCTGATTCATCATTCCTGATTCCTGATTCATCATTCCTGATTCCTGATTCACCATTCCTGATTCCTGATTC
This sequence comes from Actinernus sp. WN-2022, assembly GCA_030867875.1. Taxonomy (NCBI): domain Eukaryota; kingdom Metazoa; phylum Cnidaria; class Anthozoa; order Actiniaria; family Actinernidae; genus Actinernus; species Actinernus sp. WN-2022. The sequence goes on from JAOWCC010001628.1 coordinate 26,451, forward strand.
ATCATTCCTCTTTCCTGATTCATCATTCCTGATTCCGGATACATCATTCATCATTCCTGATTCATCATTCCTGATTCCTGATTCATCATTCCTGATTCATCATTCCTCATTCCTGATTCATCATTCCTGATTCCTGATTCCTGATTCATCATTTATCATTCCTGATTGATCATTCCTCATTCCTGATTCCTCATTCCTGATTCCTGATTAATCACTCCTGATTCCTGATTCCTGATTCATCATTCCTGATTCATCATTCCTGATTCATCATTCATCATTCCTGATTCATCATTCCTGATTCCTGATTCATCATTCCTGATTCCTGATTCATCATTCATCATTCCTGATTCCTGATTCGTCATTCCTGATTCGTCATTCATCATTCCTGATTCATCATTCATCATTCCTGATTCTTTATTCTTTATTCCTGATTCATCATTCCGGATTCCTGATTCATCATTCATCATTCCTGATTCATCATTCCTGATTCCTGATTCTTTATTCTTTATTCCTGATTCATCATTCCGGATTCCTGATTCATCATTCATCATTCCTGATTCATCATTCCTGATTCCTGATTCATCATTGCTGATTCCTGATTCATCATTCATCATTCCTGATTCCTGATTCCTGATTCCTGATTGATCATTCCTGATTCCTGATTCATCATTCCTGATTCATCATTCCTGATTCATCATTCATCATTCCTGATTCATCATTCCAGATTCCTGATTCATCATTCCTGATTCATCATTCATCATTCCTGATTCCTGATTCCTGATTCCTGATTGATCATTCCTGATTCCTGATTCATCATTCCTGATTCCTGATTCATCATTCCTGATTCATCATTCCTGATTCATCATTCATCATTCCTGATTCATCATTCCTGATTCCTGATTCATCATTCCTGATTCCTGATTCATCATTCCTGATTCCTGATTCATCATTCATCATTCCTGATTCATCATTCCTGAATCCTGATTCATCATTGCTGATTCCTGATTCATCATTCATCATTCCTGATTGATCATTCCTGATTCCTGATTCATCATTCCTGATTCCTGATTCATCATTCCTGATTCCTGATTCATCATTCCTGATTCCTGATTCACCATTCCTGATTCCTGATTCATCATTCCTCTTTCCTGATTCATCATTCCTGATTCCGGATACATCATTCATCATTCCTGATTCATCATTCCTGATTCCTGATTCATCATTCCTGATTCATCATTCCTCATTCCTGATTCATCATTCCTGATTCCTGATTCCTGATTCATCATTTATCATTCCTGATTGATCATTCCTCATTCCTGATTCCTCATTCCTGATTCCTGATTAATCACTCCTGATTCCTGATTCCTGATTCATCATTCCTGATTCATCATTCCTGATTCATCATTCATCATTCCTGATTCATCATTCCTGATTCCTGATTCATCATTCCTGATTCCTGATTCATCATTCATCATTCCTGATTCCTGATTCGTCATTCCTGATTCGTCATTCATCATTCCTGATTCATCATTCATCATTCCTGATTCTTTATTCTTTATTCCTGATTCATCATTCCGGATTCCTGATTCATCATTCATCATTCCTGATTCATCATTCCTGATTCCTGATTCTTTATTCTTTATTCCTGATTCATCATTCCGGATTCCTGATTCATCATTCATCATTCCTGATTCATCATTCCTGATTCCTGATTCATCATTGCTGATTCCTGATTCATCATTCATCATTCCTGATTCCTGATTTATCATTCCTGATTCATCAATCATCATTCCTGATTCATCATTCATCATTCCTGATTCCTGATTCATCATTCCTGATTCATCGTTCCTGATTCATCATTCCTGATTCATCATTCCTGATTCATCATTCCTGATTCCTGACTCATCATTTTTTCATTCCTGATTCATCATTCTTTATTCCTGATTCATCATTCCTGATACCTGATTCATCATTCATCATTCCTGATTCATCATTCCTGATTCCTGATTCATCATTCCTGATTCCTGATTCCTGATTCATTATTCCTGATTCATCATTCCTGATTCATCATTCATCATACCTGATTCATCATTCCTTATTCCTGATTCATCATTCCTGATTCCTGATTCATCATTCATCATTCCTGATTCGTCATTCATCATTCCTGATTCATCATTCCTGATTCATCATTCCTGATTCCTGATTCCTGATTCCTGATTCCTGATTCCTGATTCCTGATTCCTGATTCCTGATTCCTGATTCCTGATTCCTGATTCCTGATTCCTGATTCCTGATTTCTGATTCCTGATTCCTGATTCCTGATTCCTGATTCCTGATTCCTGATTCATCATTCATCATTCCTGATTCATCAATCCTGATTCCTGATTCCTGATTCATCATTCCTGATTCATCATTCCTGATTCCTGATTCATCATTCATAGATTCCTGACCGCGAGCTAATCTTAAAAACGTTCAATGTGCCGTAAAAGTCTCAAACGGAGAGATTCCATCTTTCCAGCCAATTCATAGATTCCTGACCGCGAGCTAATCTTAAAAACGTTCAATGTGCCGTAATATTCTCAAACGGAGCGATTCCATCTTTCCAGCCAATTCATAGATTCCTGACCGCGAGCTAATCTTAAAAACGTTCAATGTGCCGTAAAATTCTCAAACGGAGAGATTCCATCTTTCCAGCCAATTCATAGATTCCTGACCGCGAGCTAATCTTAAAAACGTTCAATGTGCCGTAAAATTCTCAAACGGAGAGATTCCATCTTTCCAGCCAATTCATAGATTCCTGACCGCGAGCTAATCTTAAAAACGTTCAATGTGCCGTAAAATTCTCAAACGGAGAGATTCCATCTTTCCAGCCAATTCATAGATTCCTGACCGCGAGCTAATCTTAAAAACGTTCAATGTGCCGTAAAATTCTCAAACGGAGAGATTCCATCTTTCCAGCCAATTCATAGATTCCTGACCGCGAGCTAATCTTAAAAACGTTCAATGTGCCGTAAAATTCTCAAACGGAGAGATTCCATCTTTCCAGCCAATTCATAGATTCCTGCTCGCGAGCTAATCTTAAAAACGTTCAATGTGCCGTAAAATTCTCAAACGGAGAGATTCCATCTTTCCAGCCAATTCATAGATTCCTGACCGCGAGCTAATCTTAAAAACGTTCAATGTGCCGTAAAATTCTCAAAACGAGAGATTCCATCTTTCCAGCCAATTCATAGATTCCTGACCGCGAGCTAATCTTAAAAACGTTCAAGGTGCCGTAAAAGTCTCAAACGGAGAGATTCCATCTTTCCAGCCAATTCATAGATTCCTCCTCGCGAGCTAATCTTAAAAACGTTCAGTGTGCCGTAAAAGTCTCAAACGGAGAGATTCCATCTTTTCAGCCAATTCATAGATTCCTGACCGCGAGCTAATCTTAAAAACGTTCAATGTGCCGTAATATTCTCAAACGGAGAGATTCCATCTTTCCAGCCAATTCATAGATTCCTGACCGCGAGCTAATCTTAAAAACGTTCAATGTGCCGTAAAATTCTCAAACGGAGAGATTCCATCTTTCCAGCCAATTCATAGATTCCTCCTCGCGAGCTAATCTTAAAAACGTTCAGTGTGCCGTAAAAGTCTCAAACGGAGAGATTCCATCTTTCCAGCCAATTCATAGATTCCTCCTCGCGAGCTAATCTTAAAAACGTTCAGTGTGCCGTAAAAGTCTCAAACGGAGAGATTCCATCTTTTCAGCCAATTCATAGATTCCTGACCGCGAGCTAATCTTAAAAACGTTCAGTGTGCCGTTAAAGTCTCAAACGGAGAGATTCCATCTTTCCAGCCAATTCATAGATTCCTCCTCGCGAGCTAATCTTAAAAACGTTCAGTGTGCCGTAAAAGTCTCAAACGGAGAGATTCCATCTTTTCAGCCAATTCATAGATTCCTGACCGCGAGCTAATCTTAAAAACGTTCAATGTGCCGTAAAATTCTCAAACGGAGAGATTCCATCTTTTCAGCCAATTCATAGATTCCTGACCGCGAGCTAATCTTAAAAGCGTTCAATGTGCCGTAAAATTCTCAAACGGAGAGATTCCATCTTTCCAGCCAATTCATAGATTCCTGACCGCGAGCTAATCTTAAAAACGTTCAATGTGCCGTAAAATTCTCAAAACGAGAGATTCCATCTTTCCAGCCAATTCATAGATTCCTGACCGCGAGCTAATCTTAAAAACGTTCAAGGTGCCGTAAAAGTCTCAAACGGAGAGATTCCATCTTTCCAGCCAATTCATAGATTCCTCCTCGCGAGCTAATCTTAAAAACGTTCAGTGTGCCGTAAAAGTCTCAAACGGAGAGATTCCATCTTTTCAGCCAATTCATAGATTCCTGACCGCGAGCTAATCTTAAAAACGTTCAATGTGCCGTAATATTCTCAAACGGAGAGATTCCATCTTTCCAGCCAATTCATAGATTCCTGACCGCGAGCTAATCTTAAAAACGTTCAAGGTGCCGTAAAAGTCTCAAACGGAGAGATTCCATCTTTCCAGCCAATTCATAGATTCCTCCTCGCGAGCTAATCTTAAAAACGTTCAGTGTGCCGTAAAAGTCTCAAACGGAGAGATTCCATCTTTTCAGCCAATTCATAGATTCCTGACCGCGAGCTAATCTTAAAAACGTTCAATGTGCCGTAATATTCTCAAACGGAGAGATTCCATCTTTCCAGCCAATTCATAGATTCCTGACCGCGAGCTAATCTTAAAAACGTTCAATGTGCCGTAAAATTCTCAAACGGAGAGATTCCATCTTTCCAGCCAATTCATAGATTCCTCCTCGCGAGCTAATCTTAAAAACGTTCAGTGTGCCGTAAAAGTCTCAAACGGAGAGATTCCATCTTTCCAGCCAATTCATAGATTCCTCCTCGCGAGCTAATCTTAAAAACGTTCAGTGTGCCGTAAAAGTCTCAAACGGAGAGATTCCATCTTTTCAGCCAATTCATAGATTCCTGACCGCGAGCTAATCTTAAAAACGTTCAGTGTGCCGTTAAAGTCTCAAACGGAGAGATTCCATCTTTCCAGCCAATTCATAGATTCCTCCTCGCGAGCTAATCTTAAAAACGTTCAGTGTGCCGTAAAAGTCTCAAACGGAGAGATTCCATCTTTTCAGCCAATTCATAGATTCCTGACCGCGAGCTAATCTTAAAAACGTTCAATGTGCCGTAAAATTCTCAAACGGAGAGATTCCATCTTTTCAGCCAATTCATAGATTCCTGACCGCGAGCTAATCTTAAAAGCGTTCAATGTGCCGTAAAATTCTCAAACGGAGAGATTCCATCTTTCCAGCCAATTCATAGATTCCTGACCGCGAGCTAATCTTAAAAACGTTCAATGTGCCGTAAAATTCTCAAAACGAGAGATTCCATCTTTCCAGCCAATTCATAGATTCCTGACCGCGAGCTAATCTTAAAAACGTTCAAGGTGCCGTAAAAGTCTCAAACGGAGAGATTCCATCTTTCCAGCCAATTCATAGATTCCTCCTCGCGAGCTAATCTTAAAAACGTTCAGTGTGCCGTAAAAGTCTCAAACGGAGAGATTCCATCTTTTCAGCCAATTCATAGATTCCTGACCGCGAGCTAATCTTAAAAACGTTCAATGTGCCGTAATATTCTCAAACGGAGAGATTCCATCTTTCCAGCCAATTCATAGATTCCTGACCGCGAGCTAATCTTAAAAACGTTCAATGTGCCGTAAAATTCTCAAAACGAGAGATTCCATCTTTCCAGCCAATTCATAGATTCCTGACCGCGAGCTAATCTTAAAAACGTTCAAGGTGCCGTAAAAGTCTCAAACGGAGAGATTCCATCTTTCCAGCCAATTCATAGATTCCTCCTCGCGAGCTAATCTTAAAAACGTTCAGTGTGCCGTAAAAGTCTCAAACGGAGAGATTCCATCTTTTCAGCCAATTCATAGATTCCTGACCGCGAGCTAATCTTAAAAACGTTCAATGTGCCGTAATATTCTCAAACGGAGAGATTCCATCTTTCCAGCCAATTCATAGATTCCTGACCGCGAGCTAATCTTAAAAACGTTCAATGTGCCGTAAAATTCTCAAACGGAGAGATTCCATCTTTCCAGCCAATTCATAGATTCCTCCTCGCGAGCTAATCTTAAAAACGTTCAGTGTGCCGTAAAAGTCTCAAACGGAGAGATTCCATCTTTCCAGCCAATTCATAGATTCCTCCTCGCGAGCTAATCTTAAAAACGTTCAGTGTGCCGTAAAAGTCTCAAACGGAGAGATTCCATCTTTCCAGCCAATTCATAGATTCCTGACCGCGAGCTAATCTTAAAAACGTTCAATGTGCCGTAAAATTCTCAAACGGAGAGATTCCATCTTTCCAGCCAATTCATAGATTCCTGACCGCGAGCTAATCTTAAAAACGTTCAATGTGCCGTAAAATTCTCAAACGGAGAGATTCCATCTTTCCAGCCAATTCATAGATTCCTGACCGCGAGCTAATCTTAAAAACGTTCAATGTGCCGTAAAATTCTCAAACGGAGAGATTCCATCTTTCCAGCCAATTCATAGATTCCTGACCGCGAGCTAATCTTAAAAACGTTCAATGTGCCGTAAAATTCTCAAACGGAGAGATTCCATCTTTCCAGCCAATTCATAGATTCCTGACCGCGAGCTAATCTTAAAAACGTTCAATGTGCCGTAAAATTCTCAAACGGAGAGATTCCATCTTTCCAGCCAATTCATAGATTCCTGCTCGCGAGCTAATCTTAAAAACGTTCAATGTGCCGTAAAATTCTCAAACGGAGAGATTCCATCTTTCCAGCCAATTCATAGATTCCTGACCGCGAGCTAATCTTAAAAACGTTCAATGTGCCGTAAAATTCTCAAAACGAGAGATTCCATCTTTCCAGCCAATTCATAGATTCCTGACCGCGAGCTAATCTTAAAAACGTTCAAGGTGCCGTAAAAGTCTCAAACGGAGAGATTCCATCTTTCCAGCCAATTCATAGATTCCTCCTCGCGAGCTAATCTTAAAAACGTTCAGTGTGCCGTAAAAGTCTCAAACGGAGAGATTCCATCTTTTCAGCCAATTCATAGATTCCTGACCGCGAGCTAATCTTAAAAACGTTCAATGTGCCGTAATATTCTCAAACGGAGAGATTCCATCTTTCCAGCCAATTCATAGATTCCTGACCGCGAGCTAATCTTAAAAACGTTCAATGTGCCGTAAAATTCTCAAACGGAGAGATTCCATTCTTCCAGCCAATTCATAGATTCCTCCTCGCGAGCTAATCTTAAAAACGTTCAGTGTGCCGTAAAAGTCTCAAACGGAGAGATTCCATCTTTCCAGCCAATTCATAGATTCCTCCTCGCGAGCTAATCTTAAAAACGTTCAGTGTGCCGTAAAAGTCTCAAACGGAGAGATTCCATCTTTCCAGCCAATTCATAGATTCCTGACCGCGAGCTAATCTTAAAAACGTTCAGTGTGCCGTTAAAGTCTCAAACGGAGAGATTCCATCTTTCCAGCCAATTCATAGATTCCTCCTCGCGAGCTAATCTTAAAAACGTTCAGTGTGCCGTAAAAGTCTCAAACGGAGAGATTCCATCTTTTCAGCCAATTCATAGATTCCTGACCGCGAGCTAATCTTAAAAACGTTCAATGTGCCGTAAAATTCTCAAACGGAGAGATTCCATCTTTCCAGCCAATTCATAGATTCCTCCTCGCGAGCTAATCTTAAAAACGTTCAGTGTGCCGTAAAAGTCTCAAACGGAGAGATTCCATCTTTCCAGCCAATTCATAGATTCCTCCTCGCGAGCTAATCTTAAAAACGTTCAGTTTGCCGTAAAAGTCTCAAACGGAGAGATTCCATCTTTCCAGCCAATTCATAGATTCCTGACCGCGAGCTAATCTTAAAAACGTTCAATGTGCCGTAAAATTCTCAAACGGAGAGATTCCATCTTTCCAGCCAATTCATAGATTCCTGACCGCGAGCTAATCTTAAAAATGTTCAATGTGCCGTAAAATTCTCAAACGGAGAGATTCCATCTTTCCAGCCAATTCATAGATTCCTCCTCGCGAGCTAATCTTAAAAACGTTCAGTGTGCCGTAAAAATATCAAACGGAGAGATTCCATCTTTCCAGCCAATTCATAGATTCCTGACCGCGAGCTAATCTTAAAAACGTTCAATGTGCCGTAAAATTCTCAAACGGAGTGATTCCATCTTTCCAGCCAATTCATAGATTCCTGACCGCGAGCTAATCTTAAAAACGTTCAATGTGCCGTAAAATTCTCAAACGGAGAGATTCCATCTTTCCAGCCAATTCATAAATTCCTGCTCGCGAGATAATCTTAAAAACGTTCAATGTGCCGTAAAATTCTCAAACGGAGAGATTCCATCTTTCCAGCCAATTCAAAGATTCCTGCTCGCGAGCTAATCTTAAAAACGTTCAATGTGCCGTAAAATTCTCAAACGGAGAGATTCCATCTTTCCAGCCAATTCATAGATTCCTGACCGCGAGCTAATCTTAAAAACGTTCAATGTGCCGTAAAATTCTCAAACGGAGAGATTCCATCTTTCCAGCCAATTCATAGATTCCTCCTCGCGAGCTAATCTTAAAAACGTTCAGTGTGCCGTGAAAGTCTCAAACGGAGAGATTCCATCTTTCCAGCCAATTCATAGATTCCTCCTCGCGAGCTAATCTTAAAAACGTTCAGTGTGCCGTAAAAGTCTCAAACGGAGAGATTCCATCTTTTCAGCCAATTCATAGATTCCTGACCGCGAGCTAATCTTAAAAACGTTCAATGTGCCGTAATATTCTCAAACGGAGAGATTCCATCTTTCCAGCCAATTCATAGATTCCTGACCGCGAGCTAATCTTAAAAACGTTCAATGTGCCGTAAAATTCTCAAACGGAGAGATTCCATCTTTCCAGCCAATTCATAGATTCCTGACCGCGAGCTAATCTTAAAAACGTTCAATGTGCCGTAAAATTCTCAAACGGAGAGATTCCATCTTTCCAGCCAATTCATAGATTCCTGACCGCGAGCTAATCTTAAAAACGTTCAATGTGCCGTAAAATTCTCAAACGGAGAGATTCCATCTTTCCAGCCAATTCATAGATTCCTGACCGCGAGCTAATCTTAAAAACGTTCAATGTGCCGTAAAATTCTCAAACGGAGAGATTCCATCTTTCCAGCCAATTCATAGATTCCTGACCGCGAGCTAATCTTAAAAACGTTCAATGTGCCGTAAAATTCTCAAACGGAGAGATTCCATCTTTCCAGCCAATTCATAGATTCATGACCGCGAGCTAATCTTAAAAACGTTCAATGTGCCGTAAAATTCTCAAACGGAGAGATTCCATCTTTCCAGCCAATTCATAGATTCCTGACCGCGAGCTAATCTTAAAAATGTTCAATGTGCCGTAAAATTCTCAAACGGAGAGATTCCATCTTTCCAGCCAATTCATAGATTCCTCCTCGCGAGCTAATCTTAAAAACGTTCAGTGTGCCGTAAAAATCTCAAACGGAGAGATTCCATCTTTCCAGCCAATTCATAGATTCCTGACCGCGAGCTAATCTTAAAAACGTTCAATGTGCCGTAAAATTCTCAAACGGAGTGATTCCATCTTTCCAGCCAATTCATAGATTCCTGACCGCGAGCTAATCTTAAAAACGTTCAATGTGCCGTAAAATTCTCAAACGGAGAGATTCCATCTTTCCAGCCAATTCATAGATTCCTGCTCGCGAGATAATCTTAAAAACGTTCAATGTGCCGTAAAATTCTCAAACGGAGAGATTCCATCTTTCCAGCCAATTCAAAGATTCCTGCTCGCGAGCTAATCTTAAAAACGTTCAATGTGCCGTAAAATTCTCAAACGGAGAGATTCCATCTTTCCAGCCAATTCATAGATTCCTGACCGCGAGCTAATCTTAAAAACGTTCAATGTGCCGTAAAATTCTCAAACGGAGAGATTCCATCTTTCCAGCCAATTCATAGATTCCTCCTCGCGAGCTAATCTTAAAAACGTTCAGTGTGCCGTGAAAGTCTCAAACGGAGAGATTCCATCTTTCCAGCCAATTCATAGATTCCTCCTCGCGAGCTAATCTTAAAAACGTTCAGTGTGCCGTAAAAGTCTCAAACGGAGAGATTCCATCTTTTCAGCCAATTCATAGATTCCTGACCGCGAGCTAATCTTAAAAACGTTCAATGTGCCGTAATATTCTCAAACGGAGAGATTCCATCTTTCCAGCCAATTCATAGATTCCTGACCGCGAGCTAATCTTAAAAACGTTCAATGTGCCGTAAAATTCTCAAACGGAGAGATTCCATCTTTCCAGCCAATTCATAGATTCCTGACCGCGAGCTAATCTTAAAAACGTTCAATGTGCCGTAAAATTCTCAAACGGAGAGATTCCATCTTTCCAGCCAATTCATAGATTCCTGACCGCGAGCTAATCTTAAAAACGTTCAATGTGCCGTAAAATTCTCAAACGGAGAGATTCCATCTTTCCAGCCAATTCACAGATTCCTCCTCGCGAGCTAATCTTAAAAACGTTCAGTGTGCCGTAAAAATCTCAAACGGAGAGATTCCATCTTTTCAGCCAATTCATAGATTCCTGACCGCGAGCTAATCTTAAAAACGTTCAATGTGCCGTAAAATTCTCAAACGGAGAGATTCCATCTTTCCAGCCAATTCATAGATTCCTGACCGCGAGCTAATCTTAAAAACGTTCAATGTGCCGTAAAATTCTCAAACGGAGAGATTCCATCTTTCCAGCCAATTCATAGATTCCTCCTCGCGAGCTAATCTTAAAAACGTTCAGTGTGCCGTAAAAGTCTCAAACGGAGAGATTCCATCTTTCCAGCCAATTCATAGATTCCTCCTCGCGAGCTAATCTTAAAAACGTTCAGTGTGCCGTAAAAGTCTCAAACGGAGAGATTCCATCTTTTCAGCCAATTCATAGATTCCTGACCGCGAGCTAATCTTAAAAACGTTCAATGTGCCGTAAAATTCTCAAACGGAGAGATTCCATCTTTCCAGCCAATTCATAGATTCCTGACCGCGAGCTAATCTTAAAAACGTTCAATGTGCCGTAAAATTCTCAAACGGAGAGATTCCATCTTTCCAGCCAATTCATAGATTCCTCCTCGCGAGCTAATCCTAAAAACGTTCAGTGTGCCGTAAAAGTCTCAAACGGAGAGATTCCATCTTTCCAGCCAATTCATAGATTCCTCCTCGCGAGCTAATCTTAAAAACGTTCAGTGTGCCGTAAAAGTCTCAAACGGAGAGATTCCATCTTTCCAGCCAATTCATAGATTCCTGACCGCGAGCTAATCTTAAAAACGTTCAATGTGCCGTAAAATTCTCAAACGGAGAGATTCCATCTTTCCAGCCAATTCATAGATTCCTGACCGCGAGCTAATCTTAAAAACGTTCAATGTGCCGTAAAATTCTCAAACGGAGAGATTCCATCTTTCCAGCCAATTCATAGATTCCTGACCGCGAGCTAATCTTAAAAACGTTCAATGTGCCGTAAAAGTCTCAAACGGAGAGATTCCATCTTTCCAGCCAATTCATAGATTCCTCCTCGCGAGCTAATCTTAAAAACGTTCAGTGTGCCGTAAAAGTCTCAAACGGAGAGATTCCATCTTTTCAGCCAATTCATAGATTCCTGACCGCGAGCTAATCTTAAAAACGTTCAGTGTGCCGTAAAAGTCTCAAACGGAGAGATTCCATCTTTTCAGCCAATTCATAGATTCCTGACCGCGAGCTAATCTTAAAAACGTTCAATGTGCCGTAAAATTCTCAAACGGAGAGATTCCATATTTCCAGCCAATTAATAGATTCCTGACCGCGAGCTAATCTTAAAAACGTTCAAGGTGCCGTAAAATTCTCAAACGGAGAGATTCCATCTTTCCAGCCAATTCATAGATTCCTGACCGCGAGCTAATCTTAAAAACGTTCAATGTGCCGTAAAATTCTCAAACGGAGAGATTCCATCTTTCCAGCCAATTCATAGATTCCTGACCGCGAGCTAATCTTAAAAACGTTCAATGTGCCGTAAAATTCTCAAACGGAGAGATTCCATCTTTCCAGCCAATTCATAGATTCCTCCTCGCGATCTAATCTTAAAAACGTTCAGTGTGCCGTAAAAGTCTCAAACGGAGAGATTCCATCTTTCCAGCCAATTCATAGATTCCTCCTCGCGAGCTAATCTTAAAAACGTTCAGTGTGCCGTAAAAGTCTCAAACGGAGAGATTCCATCTTTCCAGCCAATTCATAGATTCCTGACCGCGAGCTAATCTTAAAAACGTTCAATGTGCCGTAAAATTCTCAAACGGAGAGATTCCATCTTTCCAGCCAATTCATAGATTCCTGACCGCGAGCTAATCTTAAAAACGTTCAATGTGCCGTAAAATTCTCAAACGGAGAGATTCCATCTTTCCAGCCAATTCATAGATTCCTGACCGCGAGCTAATCTTAAAAACGTTCAATGTGCCGTAAAAGTCTCAAACGGAGAGATTCCATCTTTCCAGCCAATTCATAGATTCCTCCTCGCGAGCTAATCTTAAAAACGTTCAGTGTGCCGTAAAAGTCTCAAACGGAGAGATTCCATCTTTTCAGCCAATTCATAGATTCCTGACCGCGAGCTAATCTTAAAAACGTTCAGTGTGCCGTAAAAGTCTCAAACGGAGAGATTCCATCTTTTCAGCCAATTCATAGATTCCTGACCGCGAGCTAATCTTAAAAACGTTCAATGTGCCGTAAAATTCTCAAACGGAGAGATTCCATCTTTCCAGCCAATTCATAGATTCCTGACCGCGAGCTAATCTTAAAAACGTTCAAGGTGCCGTAAAATTCTCAAACGGAGAGATTCCATCTTTCCAGCCAATTCATAGATTCCTGACCGCGAGCTAATCTTAAAAACGTTCAATGTGCCGTAAAATTCTCAAACGGAGAGATTCCATCTTTCCAGCCAACTCATAGATTCCTGACCGCGAGCTAATCTTAAAAACGTTCAATGTGCCGTAAAACTCTCAAACGGAGAGATTCCATCTTTCCAGCCAATTCATAGATTCCTGACCGCGAGCTAATCTTAAAAACGTTCAATGTGCCGTAAAATTCTCAAAAGGAGAGATTCATCTTTCCAGCCAATTCATAGATTCCTGACCGCGAGCTAATCTTAAAAACGTTCAATGTGCCGTAAAATTCTCAAACGGAGAGATTCCATCTTTCCAGCCAATTCATAGATTCCTGACTCGCGAGCTAATCTTAAAAACGTTCAAGTGTGCCGTAAAATTCTCAAACGGAGAGATTCCATCTTTCCAGCCAATTCATAGATTCCTCCTCGCGAGCTAATCTTAAAAACGTTCAGTGTGCCGTAAAAA
>JAOWCC010001630.1:0-157653 GCA_030867875.1 Actinernus sp. WN-2022
GCATTTATACACTTGAATTGCCAGTATTCTGTTGTTCAAATCCTGCGTTATCATAGTCATGTGATAAAAGCAATTAATAGACCAGACGTTTTTATGACGTTCTCACGGGCGAATTAAAGCACGACTTGTTACTAAGAGGATTTCAAATGAAAGTGTATTTCATCTTCAATCTCATGTGGCCCGAGTGAAAGCCCATATGGGCTCTTGTATTTACATTAGAAAGGAGAGAATCGAGTAAGACTAATTTCATGCTATAGTTCTATATCCCCAGTTGGTTCATCCAGCGGGAAGTCCTGGTAGCTTAGTCTGCCTGAGCGCTTCAGGGATAGAGAACTCATTTCTTTCTAGCGTCTCCGGCAAGTTTACCAAAATAAGATCGGTTTCAAGTTAGTTCTATATCCCCAGTTGGTTCATCCAGCGGGAAGTCCTGGCAGCTTAGTCTGCCTGAGCGCTTCAGGGATATACATGTACAACTCATATTTTTTCTAGCGACTCAGCAAGTTGACCAAGCGCTTCAGTGATATAGACCCATTCGAAAAATGGTTGCCGCTAATTTGCATAATTTTGATATTCAATATTTTCTGAAGAATGAACTAGCCTATGTGAAAGAGTGAGTTCGTGTTAGCAAAATGTAGCTCTTCGATAATGGAAGAATGTATCCTTACAGAGCAATCAACGTTTGAAACTCTCAAGAAACACGAAAACGAGGCTAGTTAGTCCTGACGTCCTGAATCTCATACAAAACTCTCTTATTTTAAACCTCAGTAACTTTGCAACACTTGGTGCTATGCTCTTTAAATTTTACAAACGTGCTCATTTTTGCATGCTCTCTGAAGTGGCAGTATTTATTTTAGTGCCAACATTTCCTAACAACACAAGTTTGGTGACACCATTTTTCGTATGGGTCTATAGAACTATTTTTTTTCTAGCGACTCCGCAAGTTTACCAAAATAAGATTTATTTCAACTGAGCTAGTTCTATATCCCCAGTTGGTTCATCCAGCGGGAAGTCCTGGCAGCTTAGTCTGCCTGAGCGCTTCAGGGATATAGAACTAATTTTTTTCTAGCGACCCCGGCAAGTTTACCAAAATAAGATCGGTTTCAAGTTTGTTCTATATCCCCATTTGGTTCATCCAGCGGGAAGTCCTGGCAGCTTAGTCTGCCTGAGCGCTTTAGGGATATAGAACTCATTTTTTTCTAGCGACTCCGGCAAATTTACCAAAATAAGATTTATTTCAACTGAGCTAGTTCTATATCCCCAGTTGGTTCATCAGCAGGAAGTCCTGGCAGCTTAGTCTGCCTGAGCGCTTCAGGGATATATAACTCAGTCATTTCTATCTAGCGTCTCCGGCAAGTTTACCAAAATAAGATTTATTTCAAACTAGTTCTATATCCCCAGTTGGTTCATCCAGCGGGAAGTCCTGGCAGCTTAGTCCGCCTGAGCACTTTAGGGATATAGAACTCATTTTTTTTCTAGCGACTCCGGCAAGTTTACCAAAATAAGATTTATTTCAACTGAGCTAGTTCTATATCCCCAGTTGGTTCATCCAGCGGGAAGTCCTGGTGTCAAAATAGCTTGGCTTGCACTAGAAGAGGAACTCAGGAGGCCCGCGTGTTGGGACTGATCACCCCATAATCACCACACAGTACTACAGTTCAAGAAGTAGTGACAAGTTGTTTTTAGTGGAGGTTCGTAGACGACTCACACCTCAGAGTTGGCGTAATTTGACACACCTATCACGTGGTAGGCACGAGTCAGAGTGCGTTAGAAAATACAGAGTACGTTGGAGAGTATTACAGTCAAGGAATCACACTGCGTTTTGTATTTGGAATCAGATACTGGATATTAATAAATATATTGGAGTTATTGGGCAACTGTGGAGTTCGTCTCGTAATTTCCCGTCCTCGTACCGGTCGAGCCGTGTAACACACTTTCTAAAGGTTAGGGTGTTTTGTATTGTTGGGTAGGCCAATACTGTCGCTCGTTTCGAGACGTTCCACCTCACCCTAGCCTCCTCCGCAGGCAACTCGGTTCGGTTTCTTTTTCAGTCACAGGAAGCCCGCGCGCGAGGAGCCGAGCGCGAGAGTGACTCAGCGACTAACTCGGCTCCAGTCCACTCCCTACTTCAAACAATATCACAGGAAGCCAACACTAAATTTAATTTTTTTTTAAAGCGGAGGAGGCCAACCGACCCCAATTACTCCACGTATATAATGATTTTTGCAGTTGAGGTGCATGTGAATGTGCTCATGTTGTGGCATGTCATATTTATAGCGGATTTCGTAGGACTTGGCAAGCTACAACAATCGGACTTACAATGACTTCCCTTTTTTTGTCTTTTTGATCCAATCAAAATTACAGAGTTACGGTATGGTACGTTACTGTATGGTTATGGTAAGGCCCCATTCATACGAAATCGATCTGCATTATTGTTTCAATTATGACTATGATATTATCAAACAGTCCGAAAACATTCGATTCACTGACTATGTGTCAGTAATGTGTCAGTTATATCAGGAGCGGTTATATGTAAAGCGCCATGAGATGTGGTGAGTATGACGCTATATAAATATAGCCATTATCATTATTATTAGGTGTTGTTGTTATTATTATTAATGAAATAATGATTTATGACAAATGCGCTCTGAAGCGCCATTTTAGTAAAAGGGCGTAAGAAGTGAAGTGTTAGTTATCCGTCACCAGTGCTCACCATGGCCAAGTTCATATTCTCTAGATCTGACCTCGCTCGAGGTGGGGAGGGCGGGAGGGGGGTGCTTATTTAACTTAGGCCGCTAATTCAGGATTTTGCAGTAGCATGTCCATCCAGGGTTTCACAATGCTAATCCGTATTAATTCTTGGTGAGGCCTAAAGTTGTCAATAATCATATTTTCATACTGCACGAAAATGGCGTAAAACGGCATAAAAACGATTTGGTGACGGTGTCCTAGCGGATTTGCCCGGTATTAAATGAAGGGGGTTCTCTGCGGTCATTTTAAAAACGACCCCGGAAAGGTAAGCATGCTGATAAATTATAAATAGGCTTCAAAAACTCATGAATAATTAATGAGCATTTTGTCCAATCAGATGAAGCAAATCAGTCACATGCATGCTCCTTTATACCTGATAAAATGTCATCATTCTAAAATGCCGCGGAGGGATTTGAATTCTGTCCCAGAGGGAAACGGGGTTAATGATTGAGACAATGGAATTTATATTGATGTTTCAGCTTTCTCATTGAATTGCTAATTAGGATGAACGTTTTATATAAAGAATACTAATGAACATGAAATTCTATAAAGTTTCATCCTAATTAAGAATTCACTGATAAAGACCCAAAGATAGAAAAAAGTACACGGAACATAAGACCTAGATAATAAATTTTGCACTAAATTTACTAATATCAGCAGACTACCGAGATACACAGATAATATTTTTAAAATGAAGTTATCCACCTACCATTACTTGTTTACCGAGCCACTGTTTAGTTCCAATTATGAAACCAAACTCAAAGCCGTAAAATAATAAAAACGTGCATGAAACTTACATATTTTGTGCCGGAGCCAAAAAATTAGAGTCTGCCGTCATGTCAGTCACATCGCTTTCCAAGTCTTGAACTTTATCGAGGTAAACCACGACACCAAATCCTTCAAGTGCAGGTCTTCTTGCATTGCGAAACGCCGCTTCGAACAACAGAGTATGGTAATTTATTCATGTCATTCCCTTGAGATGTTCGTAATTGCAGGCTGTGACTACTCGAATATTTTGCATGGCGTTGTGAATACAAAGGTTCAATGGTTCATTAAGTAACCATTCCCTTGAGATGTGCGTCTTTCTTTCATTGCATTCTTAAAGCGTTTTTGAAGCCGTTTAAAATACTCACAGCACGTGAGCACAGGGCTTCCCCTCGAATTTTTAAACTTGATAAAACACTGCTGTTCGTGTTTTAAACAGTACTTAATGCCTAGCGTTGAAATATTCACTAGCTTTAAACTATAACTGTAGATATTAACCTAATTTAGTAGCAATATACCGTTATATTTACGCTTATGACTTGTACTAAAATGCAGTTTTAAGACTTGTATGTAGTCTCCTCCGCAGGCATCTCACATTTTTGAAGTAATCAGATTATGGGCTCCCTGTGGTAGGTGAAGAGAAGAGAGGGAGCTGAGGATGAGGCTAACTTGTATGCATTTTTACCGGTTAAATAAATACTATTGCTTACTTATGATACAGTGTGAATTGAGCGTATATTATAGGATTGTTAGTCGGAGATAAAGCTGTGTTGAACTATTTTCATCGTTACGAACAAAACATATTGCCAAACAAGGAATGCATTCAAAGTTAGGCTAAAAACTTGTTGGAAAAGTCCATATCCGCGGTGGCTCCTACCTTAGACTTCCTTTCATACACCTGTGCCTCCTTTCTTTTTCTGTGATAAGCTACCTCTTGGTAACTCTACTTTGGCCATCCAAAACCATACAGAAAACGATAAAACGGTCTCCGCCTCCCCTACCCCCACGAACAAATACATTGTAACGCACTCTTGTCTCAGGCAATATGCAAATTAATCACAACAGTGCATACAGGATGGCAGCTTTGAAACGGCACTTATTTATCATGGTTCTAGTGGATGCTGCCCGAAGCTTGCAAAGTAAATTATATCATCGACACAAAGAGCACTAGGATACATGTGTTCATGAGGAACAATCGTTCAATTCAATTTACGACCGTTTGTCATGTGGCCGGTCCGTCAAGAACGGCAAAGAATATGTCTAAAAGAATATTATGGACCAAACAGAATATCATAACCGAGGAAAGGTTAGCAGATTTATGTTGTTTTCTACCAATATGACATATATGTAAGATTTTTACTTCAACTACAAGCTTTTAATGACACTTTAGCTTTGGTCACACAATCAGTGCTACATTGAGAAAATTTCTGAGGAGCGCGAATTAATTTGCCCCAAAGAAAACTTTCTATAACTTGAAAGACCTATTCCTTCGTAGTTAATATCCATCATCTTATGGAATTTGGAGTTGTGGCACATGGTTAAAATCACAATCTTTTTGGACCTACCGATGTCTTAAAAAAACTGGGTACTTTGCTCTCGATTTCCCTCGAAGTCTTAAAATAATCCAACGTTTATGAAATTCCTCTGAGCGAACAAGGGAAGAGTCATATAATAAGCTGGTAGTATTACAATAATTCTCGGTTCAATAGTTTTGACACGGGAATCGAGCGAACACGGCCGATTTTCATCGCTGACGGGCCTCCCGGTGTACCAGCGATTTCGCCCCCCCCCCCCCTCTCCCCCGTGAATTCGCCCCCCCCACCCCCGCCCCCCCCCTTCCTCGCCCCCCCTATAGCGATTTCGCTACCCCCCCCTCCCTCCCCCCCCTCCCCCCCCCCCCCCATCCCCCCCCCCTCCCACCTCAAACTTTTTAAAAGGTTATAAATACATATGTTTTCCTTCTTATTATTACTGTAATGTTTGGACGTGGAGAATAGTACGGCAACAAGAGCCGATCTGGGCTTTCACTCGGGCCACATGAGATTGAAGATCTAAATACACTTTCATTTGAAATCCTCTTAGTAATAACCAAAGGGAATAATTATTAGCTGAACTTTAGCAGTCTTTAGTGGCCGGTAGCGCGGTGACTTTCATTCTCTGCTCCTCTAGTATATATGTAATTTAATAGTTTTGTTTTTCTCGTATGTTGACCTTTAATTTAAACACTACTTATTCGTTTAACACACTGCATTTGAGTAGGCATATATTCATTGTTTTGAACCCGAGAATTAACCGTACTACCGTACTTCATGGTCCCTTTCTTTAGTAGTGAGTTGTCGGTCAGGTGATTGTAAACTCTCGTCATTTAGCACAGAAAATGTATTCTGATGAATAGGGATCGGGTTGTCATGTAAGAAAGATGGCTCTTGGACAAACTGATAAGCTTCAGTAGGTTGGGTAGTCTCGGAACACTGGAGACCTTGGTCTTTCATTGTCTTCTTTTTTGTATTCTTGATTTTGTTTTTAAAGTTTGAAAGTCTGATCTCAGCTTTATTATATCCGCTTTCAACTTCTAGGTCAATAATACGCGATGACAGCATCTTGATTTCGGTCTTGTATGTATTATCCTGCTGCACTAATTTGTCTTCCAAATGACTGAGTTTCGTTTTGATGTGACGAGAGTAAGAATTCATTACGCAAATCAGTTAGGTCAGCCTCCATGTTACAAATCAAGGTCATTAAAGCAGCGAGAGAGTTCTTATTGCGGGCTAACAAATTTATCCTCGTGAAGAATCTAAAGAATTCTGTCTCTTCCGGTTTGAATTTGACTCATGTGTATGTTGCTTTTGGAGTTTCAAGGATATGTTGATCCAAAACTACAGGCTCTTAGGGTTTTTCATTGACTTGTGAACTTGCAGGCTCTGTAATTTGTTTTGTTTTCTTAGTATAACATAAAGTGTTGAACATGGTCATGTTCTCAAGCACTGTCGCGCGTGACCTCTGTTTCTTCATTCATTAAGTTCTCTACTTTCATCTGTAATCTGGGAAACTCAATCTTTGCCCATGCCTTGGCACATAACGATTCCTGTTGTTAAGTAGACGTGGATGATTATAAGTAAAATCCTTCGACAGCTTGTACCGTTTCCGCTAGGTCAATATCCTCGCTGGAACGAAATAACTTGATCTCA
Source organism: Actinernus sp. WN-2022 (assembly GCA_030867875.1). NCBI lineage: Eukaryota > Metazoa > Cnidaria > Anthozoa > Actiniaria > Actinernidae > Actinernus > Actinernus sp. WN-2022. The sequence goes on from JAOWCC010001630.1 coordinate 6,702, forward strand.
ATACTCTCTGATCCAACTTACGGTAAATTTAAATCTCTGACAGTTTTTAAGAGACTCGTAATATTGGTCTTGAAGTGCCTTCACCCAAAATAATATGTTTTCCTCGGATGGTTTAAATGCAGCACAGCGAGCCGATGGCTTATAGATTCCAATATCTATTTCTTCGCATTTTAGCTTTCCGGATCCTGGCCCCAGTTCACTGGCTTCAGGTCGTCGTACGTGTCGTATATAAAATCACTGGCCATCTGGGTAAAAAACGCGGTCCTTCGGCTCCGTCTACAGCGCCAGTTGAAATATCCTGAGCCTGTTGGAAGGCTTTCGCACGAGTGAAGTTAAACAAAACATTAAACTGGCTTACATTTGAGAGATGAGACTCCAAATTAGAGAGAAAGTTCCTCGCGGGTCTTCCGCCATCTTGATTTTACTGTATTCAATTATGTAAAGAAATTAACCTGGCGATTGTTGCGTGACCAGCACAGTGTGAATTGGTGTGAATTTGACCTTTTGACGATTGGTGTGAATTTGACCTTTAACGCATGCGCAGACCGCGTGCTACACTGAATAATAATAATAAAAAATAACGACTTGCATTTTAAGACTCGTTGCTGCCACAGGCAGCCCGAGTAAAAAGCTATCAGTAATGGGTAAGGCATGATTCAATTCAATTCTATTTTAAAATTCACGCTTGGTTTTTTGACAAAATTCGTGTTGGTAAGCTACGGTAAATGCTGCAATTTTCATTCGCGCGAGCTGTACAACAAGAAACTAGAACACGGACGATTTTCATCGCTGACGGGCCTCCCGGAATAGTGTCTGGGTCTCAATGGGATTTTTTCGTTTTTCTCGGAAATAAATAAACATTTCACCAAACAAACTACACAGCGTTTGTATTCTGACTAGGGGCTACCTATATGCAAAAGGGCGAGTTCTATTCTTCAACTTTTGTCGCAGATTTTCGATTTTGTATTCCTCATATTGTTATTGAGCTGAATAATTACAACACACATGCGGACTTGCCTAAACGAACACGCCATTTAAATCTCATTTTTACGGGCACAAAAAGAGGGCACGGCATCCCATATCTCGGCACGGTACCGATATTACTCGTGCCGAGATTACCTACGAGAGGTATCTCGACACCTCTAAAATTTAGAGGACCAGTGCCTTACTAAACAAGGGACTGCTTTGTGTACGCGTTCAATGTTAGGGGTACCGTGCCACAATTTTATAGGCACCGTGCCGAGATTTGAGGTGCCGTGCCGTCTTTTTTATGCGTGTAAATGGATTCCAATCACTGTCTTGGAACAGGCAATGCAACATGTATGCACGACGCGACCTTTCTTGAAATATCTGCATGTGAATTTCGTTTGAGGAAAGATAAATTCTACTAGTTTCTTAGTTACAAAGTTTGCCACCTTACTTTTTATTGTTGTTGAATACTACTGTCTCTCTACCGTAGCTACTCTCTCTCTTCTATGTAGTTCTGAGCTGTGTAAAGCATGTGGCGGGCAGCGTACAATATCAGGATATCTATGTTCTCATCGATTTCCATTTCCTCAGTGTAATTCTTGACAGGAAAAATCTGGTTCTTGTGAAGACCATCGAGTTTATTCCTCACATTTGTTACGACATCCCGAACTGCAATGCTGTGATAAACCTTGGTGAGGTCTTTATTAACGTGTTCGCACAGTTTGTCAATGTTGGTGAGAATGACACACGTATGGATACCTGAAGGGGGAAAAAGACGGGTGATAATTTTTTTTTTAATCCATATAGTAATCGTGTGTATTGGAGATAATGATGTAAAATTCAGAAACAAGACGAGTTATATACTGATTTTTTTATATGAGAAGGTCACCTCTGGACTTGAGTTCATGCATTATTTGTTGCTCCTTTTCCCAGAATGCCTCACTTATGATGGTCACCATGGACGCGTCGATCACGATGCCGACACCGTGAGCTTTATCAGCCAATGTAGGGTTCCTCTTCAGACCTACAGTACGATCATGAACAGGTTGACCTCGAAACTGCAATAATCAAATAAAGTTAATCAGCTGGCTGTCACGGAAGACGACAATCACGCGGCAACATTTTCGAAACAGCCTGATGATTTGCCAGTCTTTATTGAATGAAAACGCAAGGAGCATTACCCTAATCATCGAGTGGGATTCTAACAGCCATTTTACAGTTATTTTAGCTTGTATAAGGTAAGCTAACCTATTATCGGACACTGGTATATAATCAACTAAAGTCGATTGAGCTAACCGCCCTGGAAAGCGAGTATAACAGCGGCAGTTTAGTTTGACCTGACTCATACAACGAAGAGGGCTATTGCCACTGTTTTTCTTCCTTCGTGATCTTTAGTAGTTGTGACTAAGTTTGCATAACCTGGTTCCTTTCGAATGTCACTATTCTCCCTGAAAATCGACTAAAGAAATCAGTTGTTGACAAACATGTCAAACGTACTTCGTGTAAGGGTGGCCGCCCGCGGATATAAGCGTTGTTGTTGCCTTGTTCCATTTAGTTGTTTTATAGCTTCTACAGTGTGCGTGCCTCGAGCTTTTGTATTCTTATAATAAGTAAACCGTTTCTTTGCGATAACTTATCTTTCCTTTGCTTTTGTCACTATAATACTCTGGGCAAAAAGGAATATGTCGGCCAGGTTTGTCATAATACAGTTAATCCTAAACGTCCAAAGGCGCTTTACATAGTTGGAAAACAGGCAAGTTAATTTACAAGCACTATAACATTAAATCTTACGATCTAAGCAATAACTAATCTAATAAAAACCTATATTATATTGTAAGTGGCAACAAATTCCACAGTTTTAACGCAATAACAGAAAAAGCCCTTTCTCCATAGCTCTTTTTAAAATTGACTGTAGGAACCTTCAGAAGGAACTTATTGGCATATTTCATCCGCTGTGAGAATTTAGGCAGCGGAAAATCGCAACAGGATGCTATAAAGTATATCCATACGATAGAAGTTTTCTGGTGGAGTTGTGCTGTTTTATTCATTTTTTTGGGAGGGGGGGGGGGGGGGGTGGCGCAAGGCTACTGCAATGAACAGTCTCCGCACGAGGAAGGATCGGAACGCCATTTCTGCAACAGATAAACAGAAAGTCTCTTTGAGGGTCAAGAAAAAAGACGATAGGGTTAGCTGGATCTATATAAAGTGTACAGGCTCAGATTTGCTTGAAAACCTTTTTGTGTCTCCTCTATAGGGAGATATTTATTTGTTTAAATGCGTGCCTGCATGAGAATAAGGGCTACCAAATGGTAAATTCGAGCATTGACGAGCAGGCGAGCATGAGTAATTTTATTTTATCACAGCTGCGAGCAAATCGAGCACCTTGGGAAAAAGCAAGTACGAGCAATGAGAGCAAATGCCTAAAACGACAAGCACTTCCAAATTTTGACTGACCATTCGGTAGCCCTAGAATACGTTCTGTTCGATATAGGTTGACTTACCTTACACAGCAATATGATCTAAATGGGGTTAACTGACTACTGACAAACGGCCTTAAAAATAACTGACAAATGACGTTTTTTTTTTACTGACAACAGAAAACTAACTGACAACTAACAAATTTGTTTTTTTGTGGGTCAAACATTGTACATTTTCTCTAGTAACGATTAACTAGGGCTAACTGTCAACTGAGAAATGGCCAAAAACCGTTTTTACATGTAGAATAGGAATATCGTTTTGTGACTACAAGGGATCTATTAATTAATACCGTGTAACCGTCAGGAAGTTTGCCATCCACTGCTGCAAGAATTTCTGTGATTTGGATACCATAATTGGTTCGTTCCGTTTCCAAACCCATTGAATCGCAGAACCGCCAGGGAAGGGGTTCTCCTCCGGCCCTTTCTTTAATGTCGTGTATGCGATACTAAAAACCAGAAGGGCAAAACAAAATGATTATTAGGGAAAGATGTTCACAATTGCTAAAAAAAAGTAATTAAATAAGCGCGTTTGTCCTACTCACGAGACTGTCTTCTTACTTGTTCTCTCTCGTGAAATAGAAGAGCTTGTTGGCTATAAAACTTACTTAATTGCATGTAATTCGATGTGCGTAAAAAAATTAACTGTTAAGCAAAGACTTACTTCCAAAGTGATGCTCGTACCGGAGAGGCCAGTAAACGCGGTGGGGGCGACCCCCTTGCGATACACGTTACTAAGACTATTGATGAAGCTCGATATGCCTCCTCCACTTTGTCCAGTAAGAATAATGTTAAAGTACGGCGTGGATTCTGCTTGTGTAATCGATTTTACTGGTCTTAGGCATGCGATCTCCGTTTTGAGTTCGTCTCGCACACTGGAAAAAAAATATGGTATGGTCAGAATATATGAGCCGTGTGACCTCTTTGAAAAGAGCTTCCTGTTAAAATGTTAAATTAGTAATAATAATAATCATTCAGTATCATGAGAAGGAAGAGGAGAGGGGTAGGGGAGGAAAATAAGGGGAGGTGCAGGGGGGAGGAGAGAGAAGAGAGGGAGCACCTTGCGCACTCAGAGGACGGGAAATTCCTATTATAGCTTACGTCTATCAACAGTCTCCTTAGTACTTATGGATGTAAATAGTATTCTATTTTCAGCAGTCTCCTTAGTACTTATGACTGTAAATAGTACTCTATTTTCAGCAATCTGCTTAGTACTTATGACTGTAAATAATATTCTATTTTCAGCAGTCTCCTTAGTACTTATGGATGAGAAAGGGGTACCTGGCGGAGCTCTCAACAAGGAGTAACAAGAGAAAGTGGGAGGGAGGGTGGGAAAAGACGTTGAGAGACACCGCAGGTGGGTGTACCAAGGAGACCGTAAAATACCGATGTACAGGATTGAAGGCAGAACCCCCCGCTGCAGGTTTGCGATGAAGTGATTTATGCTGATGTGTGTGTTCTCATATATTCGCACTAATGAGACCGATGTAAATATTATTCTATTTTCAGCAGTCTCCTTAGTACTTATATGGATGAGAACGGGGTACTTGGCTCCGCTTAACACAATGGGTGTGGCCAAGGCCATGACATCCCAACCTCAAACAAAACCGCGCCCCACGACACCCAAACTCAAATGGAGAGAGCACACCCAACCTACATAAACAGGGGACACTTCAAACTCAAATGCACATAGCATACCCCAAAGTAAACTGGCGCGAAACATTTGCGTAGATACGCCGATAAGCCAAAATGAAGAACACTTGCTGTACAATGTTTGTAAACAAATAAGCAAGTTCGATCAGAAGCCAAATAATGGACATAACATAGAATGTTTGCTGCAACAACAAGCAGCTAGCGCATACCAGAGTAGCAGATAATTGCCGCCATCCCTGGATAAAACTGAAGCGTCTAAATTACCTGAATCTAAGTTTTAACCCGGGGATGGTGGCCCTGGCGCCCAGTAATCCGGGAGAGTACTTAGTGACTCTTCCAGGCACCGCCATAGAAAACTAACTAAGAAAAAGTGACAAAGGACCCTTATCCCAAAATGAAAATGTTACGAAAGCCGAGGCGCCGGGTGCGAAAATATTTGAAAACTAGCGAAGAATGCCTCGTGCGACTACTGAGAATAAAAGCGCGCAAACAAAACGCATTCCGTGCATGGCTTATATCACAATAAAGAGTGTAAATTGCCAAAACAAAATAGCACGGCCATGGGGAATAGAAGTAGATTTGCATGCATACAAAGCATGCAAATATGCATGCATGCATGCAATCTGAATGTGCATGCATGCAACCTCAAGTGCATGCATGCAAACTCGAGTTCATGCATGCATACTGAAAGTGCATGCATGGATACTGAAAGTGCATGCATGAAAACTCAAGTACATGCATGCATATTGAGAATGCATGCATGGAAATCTAAGTGCATGTATGGATACTGAAATACGTATAGAAGACTATTTTACACTGCAGACATATATTTTAATTGGACTAAACCTTGAATAATTAAGAATATGTACAATAATGATAGCTATTTTAAAATCACAATTAGATAACAATTTATTTACTGGTCTAATTTGGATATTACTATTTACATTACAGTTAGCAATTAGTACTGCATAATTAAATAGGCCAATTTGTTCACTATTTGTCTATCGCGATCTCTAAAATAATATTTCTGATACGCGATCAATACAATTTTTATTTCCTATCTAGTATTACCTTACTTAAATGTCCTGAGTTTTATAAAGGGGTTTGGGTTTCTTGTGTCTCTATCGGCGAAGGGAGAGCACTGGAGTCGAGAAGAGGAGAATCTTTCCCCTACCCTCCCCTTCTCTTCCGTTACTCGCTACAGGCTCTCATCTTCGCCACAGAGATAACCCCATTCCTGAAGAGTTACGAGAAAGTTGAAATTACACATGTATACCATATATTTATTTGTACTAAGACTCCAAACCAACATTCTTTCTTACTTTATGGACTTTATGTCGTTATTGAAATAATGTAAAAAGTGCAGGGAGAAGTTACTTAGGCTTACAAAATAATATTACAACAGGTTAGGAGTCGTCGACAATTATGAAAAAGACGTTGAGCTATGACCCCCCATCCCCCTCCCCACGTCCAATTCGTATACAATTGTACAACAAAGTTATTCCTGACGGTTCAAAAAATATGTTCTTAACTTCTAGGCCAATAATGTCCAAAGGACGTTAAGGAAATTTGTTTTGATTTGTCGATGAGCCCGATGAGCCCAAGGTATTTACACCGCATGACCAACAACACACGTATTTCTATTTTTGATACGACTGTATAAAGAATATAATCCCTATAATGGCATGAACGTTACAACAACTAAATTACAAGAGTGGAATTTACCCCTTTCGCCGGTTCATATAACCTTATGCTGATCATACAATTAAGGACACTGGTCCTGCACAGCACGCTTCGCGTAGACACCACAGGAAGCCCAATTCTGTTTATGTCAATTTGATAAGGGTCTGTAGTACTGTTTCAAAAACTTGCAGCAGTGTTTTATCAGATTTACAAACACGAGGGGGCTGCCCGATTGTTTGTAGATCTGATAAAACTCTATTATTAAAATATTTCCCTCTCTTTACCTTCTCTTCTTGTTAACCTGTGAACCCTAGCTCTAGGTGAGTGAGAACCAGTCGTTTTCCCGTGAACTCGTCCGATGGTTAGGGTTCGGTTTGTGGTTCGGTTTAGGATTTGTCGTAGGATTAACGATTATCATTATTTCAAGCGTGTTTGCCATTTAAGGATAATTATTAATTCAACGGGGAGAATGCGTTGGCGTAGCAAACGTTTCTGTGGTTTTATTGCTTTTTTGGCCGCGCGAGAATAGGGCGAGCGCAAAAAAATCGAGGGAGGGGGCGGAGAGGAGAGAAAAATGAAAGTTTTTCTCTTCCCCCCTTCCTCCATTTAAAAGCGAAAAAACAAAAAGAAACGCTTGCTACGCAGGCTACAGAGGAGGCTATTGCATTTCGATATTTTTTTATAAATTTGTGAACGCAACACCGGCGAGATTAAAACAATGCTCTCTTATATGAGGGGTATCCGGAACCCTGCTAGCAGAGGTTCTTTTCTCTTACCCTCTCTCCAGCTCCACTAACGAGAGAGAAAAGAACCTCTGCCACGATCCGAACGGTTCTTTAGATCTCGCCGGCTCCAAGTTTTTGGAGGTAAGTCACATGACTAACCGGTTTAAAAACCGGTTTCTCGAGATCGACGTCACACGCACATGACCTGCTGATACTATTAAAACACTGCCCAGTCTAGAATCTGCAGTTTCAAGATGTCATCTGTTTTTGGAGTGAACATGAGCGTGAGCGAGTTCGAAGTAGCGTTAAAAGCAGCTGTGTCAAACCTCAAGGAAAGCAACATCACTCTCGAGTCTCGACGAAGGAAATTTATTTTATTTTTCCCACGCCTTCTCTTGCCGTTAACAATATGAAATCTACAATGTTTACTGTCTCGTTTTTCTCGGCCAATGGAAATCCAGATACCGTGGCGCATGCTCAACAGAAAACCGTTCGGATAGTGGCAGAGGTTACTTTCTCCCTCGTTAGTGGAACTGGAGAGAGGGTAAGAGAAAAGAACCTCTGCTAGCAGGGTTGGTATCCGGTAGCCCGTGCTCGAGTGACATATATGCAAAAGTGCAGTTATCTTACAGTTATATGTCAAATAGCTGTACATATATGTGACATATATGTAAAAGGTACAGTTATTTGACAGATATTGTCAAACAACTGTACATGTAGAGTGATGATAAAAAACAGTACAGCCATTAGTTAAAATGCATACTATAACTACATTGTACACCCATCACTGCCATCACTCACAGAAATAACCAGAATATGCACATAATTATGCAACATATTTTTGTTTAATCTATATATTGTTACATCTTTGAATAACTCTAGTTGTCTTTTGTATTTATTCTTATTAAAGATTAAAGATTAAAGATTAAAGAGAAAACAACTATTAGACATAGAAAACTTTGGATCTCTTTTGGACCTACATTTATCTGGCACTTGAATCATTATTAATTAGGCTTGATCTAGCCATGGATCTACAAATGTACTACACATACAATGTGTTCTCCAATCGGTAAAGTGCAATTGCCTGACTAAAATTAAGAAGAATACAGTTGAATTGCAAACTTGAAAAACTCATGAACTCAAATACAAATGCAATACATAATATATATAGTGGAACCCTATTATTACAAACCCTATTATTCTAAAACTCGTTAATATTCAATTAGTGCAATATGTATAATATAATTGTTCCAGTTCAACAAATACATGTAAGAGATTTGTGCTACATGTAGTGCTCCAGTTCGTTAACCAAGAGTTCTGTACGTATTCCAGTTCAGTAGATACTCATCAGCTCTGTACTCCCCTGAAATATTCAAACCAAGCCCCAACGTTTAACCTTCAAATGTAAAAAAAAAATACAAATAATTAATAATTTGATTTATACTATAAGGACTTTATCTGGCTATATTATCTTTTTACCTTTCAGTATAAGTAACCAGTAGTTACGACTCCCAGATTTTAGTGGCTGGGTATTCTAAAGTTTCATTTTTGTGTTAGTGAGGGTAATCGCACCCAGACATCAAACAGGAGTCTAATGTGCTGCTTAAGGAGTGCCAGGCAGTGGATTTTTTTGTGTGTGTGTGTTAAGTGTGGCTATTCGCACCCAAACAAGAGTCTAATGTGCAGCCTTAGGGGTGGTGGACAAGGGAATGGGCTGATGGGATTTTTCAGGGATTAGATTGAAAGAAGCTGGAACAGGTGTTGGCAAAAGCTGAAATAGGGGAATCTGGCCATGGAGTGGTAGAAACGAATCGAAAATGGAAATATATCAGGAATAATGGTGAAAGAAAACCCCAGTGAAAATTTGCAAGGATCAACAGACAAAGCAGGACTTGATATTCCAAGATGGGATCTAATAGATAGATAGATACTTTATTATCCACAGAATTCAAAAAAGCTAAACACTTATTTACATTGAAGCTGTGCGTCTAAGATATAATACAAATACAAACATAACAATAAATACAGACAAGCAATCATATCTAAGATAACAAACTAACCTAACTACTAATAAATAACTATATATAATAATAATAATAATAATGTTAAACTACTGATAAAATAATAACAATAAACTATAATGATAAACTATAATGATCTGGCAGACGAGTCCAACCAGTAATTGGCGCTGAAGGTTCTGATAGAATGAGAGCTCTTAATGGTTGAACTGAGACTGTTATAAAACTTAGCTGCTGAATAGGCAAAGGATCTATAACCAGATTTAGAGGATATTTTAACCATATGGAGATTAGACCTATTGCGAGTATTGTAATTATGGACATCAGAATTACGAGAAAACAAATTCCTAAGATAAGGTGGACAAAGTCCATTTAAACATTTAAAGACAGTAAGACATTTATGAAAGTGCCATCGATCAAGTAAGGGGACCCAACCAAGCTCTCTGAATAACTGCTCTGTGCGTTCTTCTCGGATTTTACTCCGGAGTATGATGCGCGCTCCTCTCTTCTGTAACCTCAGGAGTCTATCAAGGTTAATTTTATCCGCATTAGACCAGATTACATCACAGTATTCATACAGCGGCTGAATGAGAGTTCCATGCAGAAGCTTACAAGTGTCGACATTAAGATATTTCCGGATCCTCCCAAGGAGGTTAAGTCTACGAGATACTTTAGAAGCAATGACATCAATATGGTCATGCCAGTTCATTGTAGCATCGAAAGACAAACCTAGATACTTAACAGTCTCTGGTAGTTCTAATAGTGTTCCTGATAATGACAAAGAAGGCTTCTGTGATCTTGCTAAACGTTGATTAGAACCAAATAACATAACTTTAGTTTTAGTACAATTTACAATTAATTCGTTATCAGTAAACCATCTACTATTATAAGAGCACTAAGTTCATCCTGAAGTACAGATTGTATAATCTGAACATCCTTATCGGCAAAAAAAAAGAGCAGTATCATAATAAGCAAAATTGTAAAAGTATTGAAAGAATGATACCAGGCTGATTGGTATGGTATTGGGAATAATGATGTAGAGCCAATATCTTGGCTGGCATGGCCAATCCTAGCCTGCTCCACCAGACGTTTTTTTCACTCTCGTAAAATTCAAAGAAAAAGAAACGTCTGTTTATCCAAGCTTACATGTAATTAGTTTGCAATATGCAAGCACGACATCAGCTATGTGCATTGCTCGATGAATTTGGAATGAGTTCTGGACTACTGGTTAATACTACTAAAACCGAAGCAATGTGGCTAGGCAGCGATGCAAAAAAAACAATCTCCTGTTGGACTAAATATTAATGATATTGATAACCCTATTAAAATATTAGGAATTTTTTTCACTAACGACCAACAATTAAGGAAAAAATTAAATTTTGAATCTATTGTGAAATCTCTAAAAAAGACATTAAATATTTGGAAATGGAGAAATCTTACTCTTCTTGGAAAGATACAAATAATTAAATATTTTGCTATACCTAAATTCATGTATAGAACTTCACTAATATGTGTAGACAAGGAAACGATCGCCCAAGCAATTAGCATTTTGTATGATTTTATTTGGAATGGTAAAGACAAGATCAAGCGATTAGCGCTTATAAATGAGATTGATTTAGGAGGTCTAAAAATGCCCGATCTCCAATCAATCATTCAGTCACAGAGAATTATGTGTATTTAATTTTTTGGCGATGATTATCCTAGCTCATGGAAACTTTTTCTTGAGCATTATCTAGCACCCGTAGGCGGACAATTTCTCCTAAATTGTGATTTTAGCATTGCGAAACTATCATTATTTATCCCAGGCTTTTACAAAGAGTGTCTTAACTGTTGGTCATTACTTAACAAAGCTGCGCCATCTACATTCCAGGATGTGCTAAATATTATTATATGGAACAATAAAAATATCTGCATCGGTAAACAGTCTATATATAGATGCAAAATCATGGAACAGGGCATTGTAAGGTTAGGTGACCTTGTTACTAGAGCTGGTAAATTATATTCTTTTGACTCGATCTATTGAAAAACGTAAGTCAAATTTTACATTAACTGAATACTTTTGTTAATGGGGATCTTCGACTCCATACCCTCACAGTGGAAAACGTTTTTAAATGGCTTGGAATTAGAACAATGGAGAAAACCCTCCCTCTCTTCCTCACAAAGCCTTTTTCTTCAAGGGAAGGAAATATCCTGTGACAGTCTTTCTTCAAAAATGTTATACTCTCATTTTATAATTAGCAAGGCCATCGCCCCCACTGCTCAAGCTAAATTCAATTCCCTCTACCCTAATTCTCAGTTTTGTTGGAGAGAAATATATTTATTACCTTTCAAAACTTGTTTAGATACGTCATTAAGGGTATTTCAGTACAAAATTCTAAACCGTATTATGTATACTAATAAGATTTTGTGTAAGATGAAAATAGTCTCCTCTCCACTCTGTACCTTTTGTGAAACTGCAGACGAATCGCTCGAACACATTCTTTATCACTGTCATCATGTTTCTACTTTCTGGACGTCAGTACAGGCATGGCTTGGTAGTTCGGGTGTATATGATGGAATATTATCCGAAAAGGACGTTATATTTGGCCTTTGGAAAAATTATCAAAAATATCTGCTTCCAAATTTCATCCTTTTAGTAGCTAAACAGACAATTTATCAATGTAGATTTAAAAAACTGAAGCCGAGCCTTGCAGTGCTGATTGCCAGACTTAAGTATTTTCATAGCATCGAGCTCTTTATAGCCAGAAAAAATGGAAATCTCCTGACGCATTACCGAAAGTGGGAAAAGTTAAACTTATAAAATATCGTACAGCCACCTATTATTACTTTATCACTTTTTGTATGTATTTTTTTCTAATGTATACTTGTAGTAGTTTTGAATTTTATAGTTTTTCTTTTGTAGACTAGTATTGTAAAGTTTGCACTTTGTAGCTGTATGCATTTTAGTCGTATTTGTAAGTTGTATTTCAGTTTTGTAAAATTCTGCAACTTTGATTGTAATTAAAAGTAGTTCCAATAAATAAAAAATAAAAAATAAAAATAAAATAAAAAATAAAGCACGACATCAGCATATTTCTTTTATTTTTCTGGCCAATGAGAGCTATTGTTAGAATTTTTTAATTGGCGTACCATGCAACAGTTGCAAACTTTCACCTGGTTGGTGTCATAATGCGAATATATAAAAACAATCATGTTACCAAATCAGTTAAGTCTGCTTTTAGATTCTCCAAAGCTAAAATTTGAATCAATTCATTTCTGCTGTTTGTAAATATATACATGTAGCTTTCAATTGAAATTCATTGAGCTTTGGGAGGCTAAACATATGAAACATGAAATGTACAAATTGGTCTTGTCTCGAGCATGGGAACAGTCCCCAGTGATTGGTCAGTGGCAAATATGTCATTGTCAGAACCTTTTAAATGTAACATTACCTCTACAGGACGTGACTTTCCAGGATATAGAAGGTAAAATCTGATTGGTTCATAACACAATGAGGCTTAAATAATAAGCGCTCTGGTAAGCAGACGTTTCTTCTTCTTCAAATTTATGATAATGAAAAAAATGTCTGGTGTAACGGGCTAGGCCATTCCCCATTAGGGTTAACAAATATTGTGAAACTGTCAAAACTCCCTATACATGTATAAAGTGGAGAGGCTTGAAAAATGATTTAAGTGTTTAGTGTGACTATTAAATCCTAATGCATGAAATACATCGTGTAGCTCTAATGTAAGTGAAGGGATGGACTAGCAAATATAACGTACAAAAATACTTCAACCAAAAACAAGAGCAATGAACTACATGTACAGCCGGTTAATAGTGTTTTTGTTGAAGTGTGATCCTGGAAGTTACAAGTCACATTTGGATAGTATTATTTATATTTAGCTGACTATCAGTCAAACAGTCTGACAGTCTCATAAATTCTGATTGGTCGGTTAAAGGCAATTTTCCAAAGAGTCAACTTCAAACTTCCAGAGTCGCACTTCAACAAAAACTAATAATAATATTATTGTTGGATTCTGTAGTAATTGCCTTGGCTAATTAAGAAGTACCAGTGTATAATATTTATGCACTTATCAATGTTATGCCTGAGGGGGGGGGGGGGGGGGGGGATTTGACATTTTCTCCCAAAAAAAATCAAATTCCCCACCCTCGGGACAAGTACACGTTTGGTCAAAAATATCAAATATCTGCCCTGTCTTCCTTAGGCTTAGTTGCAGAAAACCCTCTCCTCTCAAAAGATCGCTTGAAAACTGCGCTAAATTCTCCACTTTAGTTCAGGTGTATTGATTAATTCTATGACTGATTTTGGGTCGAAAATGGTTTTTATTTATTTTATTTAGTAGGTTTGTATTAAAAAGTTGAGAAATGAATTATTAATGAACCACTGGAGGGGGTATTCTGCAATTCAGTCCCGTCCTTGTTTCCTATAAATAACTCCACGCTGGGCAGGTAACGTATGTCAAAGGGTAGCCCTGCCTGTCAAATCCCCACCCCTCCTCCTTCCGGCTTAACATTGATTGGTGCATTAGCAAATGAAATATAACATGATTTCAAATGATATGTATATTTATGTGCACAAATTAATAATAACTATATTCATTATTAGAACCATGCATTGGCTAGCTTACGTACAACGAAACCTGAGTTTTTATTTCAGTGTCTGTAGTTAGGGTGGATCTGTGGCTCTACAGTCTCGCATTCATGTAAAAACGTTTTTGTGGCTAGTCGATCTGAATATGGCCTAGCTTGCCTTCTTCAATTAAATATAAACCTGTTTAAAAGAACGTTTACAATGTTGGATGTGTGTTCATATAACCTCTTACTCGAGATCCATGTAAGAACCATTCACAAGTGAAAATAAAGAGCCCAAATAACCGTACCTGCACTCTGCAGAGCTGCACCATAAATGTTGATGTCACATTTCATTTTTCTGCGGCAATACTCCAATAGTACTAGTCGTGAAGTTGGAGATGAGAGAGCTTGAAGTATACAATTTGAATGGCTCATATATTTTCTTTAAAAGTGCCATTGGAAGTTTAGATGTTGAATGTCAAGGAAAACTCGTGTCCACATGTACAACGGATTCTGTACAATACATACATTTGTAATTTCAGCCAGCCACTCTCCGACTCATTGGTACTGGAATCGGTCCAATACTCCGCCATATTATCTTAAATACATCACTAAAATGTTAAATTCTTGAGTGATCGGTTTCCAAGCCTTGATTACCTTCATTTTCAATTCCATTTGGAATCCATTTGGAATTTGTAGAAACAAAATGGCGTTGATGTTCAAATATTTAATGTCCTGGCACATATTTTAAGTGGTACACGTAGGGGTTTGGGTACAAGAATAGGTGTTTGCGGGCGCATTTACACTTTCTAAAGTTTTTATGGGGGAAAAAATTGAGGTTGGGGACATTTATCAGGTCGGGCGGGGACGCTAAACAAGTATTTTTTTTTTCTGGCCTTAACCTGATTAACCTGGATTTTTTCATGCCAACCTCAAACTTTTTATTGAAATTAGGGATTAATTTGTCCTCTATGGTATTATTATGTTAATCTCCTGGTATATTATATACATGTATGTTTAGAATTTTCCTTCCACAATTTTAGTAGCCTTTTATAGCTGATAGTGTGCCTTTCTTCAGGGGTTTTCTGCTTGTACCAATAATTTTCTCTTTGGAGGTGGCTATTCATGGTGGTCAGTAAATGACAGCTACAATGTACATGTGCATTTTCCCTTCCCTGCAAACAGAGCCTTCTTCAACTTTGCTTGTATTTTTTTGTCCTAGCTTCTGGACTTGTTAAGCCTGTTAATGTAGCCTGTGTACAGCTGTCCATCTCTCAAAACTCAGGAAGGGACGTATGTGCTACACTGTCGTTAATCGTGTTCCAGGTAACATGGATGTTTATGAGGCTTTATAGTGGAAAGAATGCTGATTGACTAAATACTCTAAATATGTGATAAGGCCTGTTCTTTGAAACTTCGGCACCTTTGATTAGCTAAGATCCATTAACAATAGGAAATGAACAATCTGAAATGTACAATGTTTACCATCTCATTTTTCTTGTCCAATGGAAATTGAGATAAAGGGCGACCGTTGGGATGCATGAAGAATTTTCACTTTTATGTAAAATTATGGCGGAACACGATTAACGACAGTGTAGCACATACAGTGTACATTTGTACATTACCTCCTGAGTTTCAGGCTAGCTGTAACCAAACCTGAGTCCATTGCAACAATGTCAGACAAATGTGACATGACTGAGTGAGCCTGGGCACAAAAAAATATTGGCGCATGCTTGATTAATATGAAAACAACACAAATTAGTGCTGCAGCATTCTATTCTGTTTTTTTGTGTGTGTGGAGTTGAAGAAAGCTCTCCTTGCAGGGTAGATTTTCTGGAGAATACATGTAGGTACTTATTGACTGAGTGGAAGGGCTGGGGCAGAAAAATATTTCGCATATCGATTGAGCACAGCAATTAAGGTCTGTACAAAATGACAGTGAGCCAAATATTTTTCTGTTCGATCAGCACAACGTAACTTACATGTAGTCAATAAGTTTTTTATTGTATGAGCTGACTTGAGTTTGTTTTAATAACAGCAAAACAACAAGCATAAAATAGAGCATTGGCAGAACAGCTTTTTTCTAGCCTGCTCATGCACATCAGACATGTAAGGCCCCTGTCACATGATTTTTTGTTAAATGGTTTTGAAAGACAAGCATGTGTGGGGCCATGTATGCATACAGGTCATAATAATAGGGTAGAATTCCACAAATGAAAGGAAAATAGGCAGCTACAGTACGTCCTGAGAGCTGGCAGAAAGCCACTGGTCACTGGCTTCTACTGGCAATCAGGCCAATGATTTAAACTTTTGTGTGTGTTATGCCATACTACAGGATTTTGTAAACCCAGTTGGGATGCTGAGATCCCAGCTGGGATTGTTACAAAATAATGTAATAAAATGTAATCCTGGGTGGGATGACGGGATCCCGGGTGGGATGGTGGAATCCGGGGTGGGATGCCATGAAAACCTGGGTGGAAATTTGTGAGGTGGGACATTCAATAATCCCAGGTGGGATTGGCGGAATCCTGCCTTTCATTTTTACATTGGTAGTACATGTAACTTAAACTCAGAAAATCATCAATTAATTTCACCAATGAAGAATCGATACAATAGCAGTAATTGGCTGTTCAGAACTATGAACTAGAAGTTTTATTGTACGTGTACTGTATGTCCATAATATATGAGAGTCAGGTCTGTAATTATCCATTTAACCATAAATAATTTATCAAACACCGAGAAGAGCGTAGAAAAACGTTTGATTACCAAAACCCTCTCGAGCATTTGATGGAGCTTATTCCTCACAAAAATCATATGGAGGGAAACATATTAATTCTTGTATAAAACAAATGATAATTAATGATGATGCATTTTACATTGAAAACATACATGTAAAAGGTTATAAGTAAGTGAAGTACAGAGTAATTAATATTGCTTATTTTCTCAATCTACAGCATTTGTCTGGTCCAATTTTGAAGATGCGAAAGTGTCACAAGTCAGAAAGATAATGCAATACATTACTGCTGTGGAGCAAGGAGGGGTATTTAAAAAAAACAGGGTTGCCACGGTCAGGGAAAAGTCCCTCAAATCATCTGCGAGGGTAGGCTACAGGTTTGGACAGTGACTTTTGTTTTGGACGAGGGAATATTGAACAGTCCTATTGCCAATGAAAACTCAGGGATTCAGGGATTTTTTTTCCTGACGGGTGGCAACCCTGAAAAAGCAAAGAAAACATTCAAACCTAACCCTAACCAATACCCACTATTTTGTACCAACAATTTAGGATACAATTTGGCAATTTAAGGCTGTAGGTATAGCCAGCTAAAATAATATACTTTTTATAGGATTCATATTGAGAGTCGAGCCTTGATAATTATATTTATATTGGTACCTAAAATTGTTTTACTACCGTTTGCAAGCAATCCATAATCATGAAACCTTTTCTGTGTTTGTTTGTTTCAAAACTAGACAGCTGGAGGCCCAAACCGCAATGTTGACCACCTTTGACATATGTACATGTCTTGCATTTACTTTCAGCAGCATGGGATTCAGGTTTGGAAACTTTTCAACCAGGTTTAAATTGCCTTCACGCTTCATGCTAAATCATAGAAATGTTGGTTCAAGTTTTGGATGCTCAGAATTTGGAGAGATGCAAGCCAACAACTGTCTCTATAGGCATAGTCTGAGTTTCATGATGGTAGAAGACATCAAAGGTTGCTGCCAACATCAAGATTGAAACTAATTTAAGTTTGAAATTAAGTTAATTGAAATGGTTTGCGCTGTTAGACGTCTAATTTTCAAACATAAACAAACACAGAAAAATGTTCACGCTTAATGGTAGCTCGCAAATGGTAGTGTCAGCATGTTTATTGGCTTCAGATTGATAATTATATTTTATTATGCAAAATTGTTTTATTATCAGCATTTTGACTTGCTAAACCTTGACTTAAAGACCCTGTGTCCGAGCCCATGGTGCTTTGCGCGCGCAAATCATTTTCGTGGGCTACGAAAATCAGAAAGATCGTTGTTGTTGTTATATATGTGACTCTCGAATCTTTCGAAATCCATCCCTAGTTTGGGCCATCCTGTAATTATTCATATGTATATATGCTTAACTGACTTTCTTTTATCTTAACTTTTGTATATATACTTTTTTAAATGAAACTTTAGTTCGAATATTTCTTCGAATCCCGGTCTAGAGTGGCGAGTAGAAGAATTCCGGAGAAAGGACCGAGACAGCGAGGCGAAGCGACTCGACAAATAATCCTTCAGCAGTCCACAATTTACTTTCTCTAGGTCTACAAGATAACACTTGTGGTTCAAAGGGACTACTACGAGAGTTTCCCTGGGATTTGCTGCACTAAGGGACCGGCGGGCTTCGTTGGAAATACAAAGCATAAAGCAACCACTTCTGGCATCAAGATCATTCGTAATTATAATTTCGCACGGCTAAGCTCCACTGAGGTGTTACGACTTATCTGTATGTGTTTTGCATTTTTATTAGCAGAGAAAGCAATGTTCTTAACCTTTTTTTTCATCCTCCAGTAGGTCCAGAAAGTCTTGCTACCAAAACTACGATCGCAGGTCAAACTCCAATCTGCCGAGTTCAGCTGTTACTTCGCTGTGAGTTTGACTCGACTGCGAGTACGACATTTCATTTTGCACTCAAAATATATCATTCGCAAGGAAAGTAGAGATCTTCAAATACAGCTAAGCAATACTGGAGAAACGAAAACAAGGTAGCAAGAGTATGTGTTTGCTTGTAGAGTTGTGAAAAGTCGCACTCGTAAACCTAATTAGAATCTAAAGACAGAACAACTGGCTTCCTGCCGAGTACTGTTCAAATCATATTCGAAGCATCCGGGGAAAATTCGTGGGCTCGATTGGGTTTTTAATCCGGTAGAAATTATGAAATTCGTTATTCAAAGTGTATGTGTACTTCTTTTATGAAACTTATAAACAATCGAGAGCATTTTAGTTCGCCTAGAAGCTGGCCTTTAATTTATGCGGCCGTTGATAAACAAACTAATCATAACATTGGCGCAAAGCACCATGGGCTCGGACACATGCAGGGTCTTTAACATATCAAATAAATAGGTTATTAGTCGGCTAAGCATCTAATACGGCTGTGTATTTTTAAGTCCTGCATAAATACGGATGACAAGTAAAAATATTGTATTAGATGCTTAACTGACTAATAAGTTGTTTATTATATAATTTCTGCAATGAAACGAAAGTTTTTTAAATAATAACCAAAACCTTTGTACGCGTGCTCGAGAAATGGGAATTACCATGGTGACGGGAAGCCATTTCTACGTAACTAACCAAATACAGTCTCGTATTTGGTGTGTTCTTGTGCATATTTTGTGCATTCTTGGTAGAATTATACACTGTGTAATAAAACCATATTTTATGTTTCTCACATAGCTGTATACATGTACATACTGTATATATTATATGTCCAAATACATGCAGATTTGATTTATTTTAGCCCATAAAATAATAGTGTTTATACATGTATGCATGCATGCTTGTACTTTGTGTCAAAGTTATGTTAAAACTATGTGCATGCAGGCAACTTCAAACTGTATGAAAGTTTTATGTATTGGAATGAGGAAAATAAAATTAAAATTATATATACCTGAATGAATTACATGTAACTGTATGTGACATACTTTAAATACTTTAAACAATTCCCAACAGCTATGTATACATGTATGTGACATATATGTACATGTATGTGACATATATGAAGACATATATGTCTGCATATATATCACATATATGTCTGCATATATGTCTGCATATATGTCACATATATGTCATATAACTGCATAAAATTATCAAATTCCGATATCTGTCACAGTTATGTAGCATATATGTTGCAGATATGTGACATATATGCGACATATATTTGACATATGTGCGACATATATGTGACAGTTATCTGTGACATATATCTGTTAAACGTCTGCAGTTTTGGTAAGGGTGTATGACTTGTATGGGAACTAGCGAATTAGGCCTCACAAAATACATATAAAGTCTCAATTCTGCTTTCAAATCTTACTTCCTTTATAAGACTTATAAGTTAAGAGCATATAAGCTTCGATGAAAGGGCTTGCTTGCATTTTGGAAGAACAAGAAAGTAATTTGGCGATGAATAAGCACCGACCTGTGATATTTTATAAGCAACTGACTGGGTTCACGCTTCGTTTCTGCCAACCACAGAATGCAACAAATGTAGCGTGACTGGCCTGTGTGACGTCACAGTAAGTATCGCTATATCAGCTCGATGACCAAACAAACAGCAAGGTAAGGCATTTGTGTTCATAGATCTTTCATATTTCTAGCTCACCGAATACTAGTATTTAAGGTGGCTCGCCTGGATTTTCCAGGGACGCACCATATCCACTTTGAACGGCTGCTACTCCACTGTCAGAGCACGGTCGGGCTAGCCACTTCACCCATTTACTAGAAATAGAATAAACTTTCCAAAAATGTAGGTTTGTTTGACATCGGTGTTACCATAGCAACACAGCGTTGACGTCATGTGTTTTACATATCAGCAATTTTCTCGAAATCTAGACCTAAACTTTTAAAACGACCTAGTGTCCCTTGTAGTCTAAATGTAGGCCTTCAAGACTGCAAAGTTTAAAAAAATTGTATGAGAGCGTTTTCGAAAAAAAATGGGTTGAATATTTTCATTCAAAAAATAAACAGTTCGCCTTACTTCCTGTTTAGTCGTCGAGAACTGTGTTAGCCGGACCGATTCAAACGCTGTATTTAGCATATTTCATACCTGTGGCATAGGACTACTTCCCATGAAAATTTCATTCCATTTGCTTTATTCGATTTCGGTTTATGGAATAATAAGTAATGTAATAAATATGCTCGTTTTACTCAAAATAGTAACGTATTTGCTAAGGAAGCTGTAATTCGAAAACTAGTCGATAAATATTTTTTTTAATCCATTCACCTGAAATTCAACATGTACTACCCTTGTCCTGTAAATTTCAAGAGCATTGAATCATTTTAAGGGTGCGAAATAAAAACAAAAACATAGGGAACTTTTAGATTCATCCACGCAAGCTTCATTGCTGTATCATTTTGTTTATAGCTTGTGTCTTTCCGAAATTTCTCTTTTGTCTAGATTCTACATACTTGTGTGCTTTTGAACTAACAAGTTTACCATGCACGCTTGAGCAAGCTACACTTCGCTACTGCCGGAACGCTCGTGCAAATTCTGTTCTTAGTACAATGACATGCAAATTAGTTAAACCATGAAACTTGGCAGTGCGGGATGATAATGTTGAATAAGTGTGTTTTTAGTAACCAGATCGGGAAAAAGTGCCCGTGACGTATAGACCACATTTTCTAAATCTAAATTAAAAACGAGATTTTGTATTAGTGATATTATAAAACCTTTTGTAAATAAATATTATAAGTTATATTATAACAGCGTTACAACTGGCAGCGTGACTATTGTACTAAAAACAGAATTTGCACGAGCGTTCCGGCATTAGCGAAGTGTAGCAAGCGTGCATGGTAAACTTGTTAGTTCAAAAGCACACAAGTATGTAGAATCTAGACAAAAGAGAAATTTCGGAAAGACACAAGCTATAAACAAAATGATACAGCAATGAAGCTTGCGTGGATGAATGTAAAAGTTCCCTGTGTTTTTGTTTTTATTTCGCGCCCTTAAAATGATTCAATGCTCTTGAAATTTACAGGGCAAGGGTAGTACATGTTGAATTTTAGGTGAAAAGATTTTAAAAAAATTGTATCGACTAGTTTTCGAATTACAGCTTCCTTAGAAAATACATTACTATTCTGAGTAAAATGAGCATATTTATTACATTACTTATTATTCCATAAACCGGAATCGAATAAAGCAAATGGAATGAAATTTTCATGGCAAGTAGTCCTATGTCACAGGTATGAAATGTGCTAAAAACAGCGTTTGAATCGGTCCGGAACACACAGTTCTCGACGACTAAACAGGAAGTAAAGCGAATTGTTTATTTTTTGAATGAAAATATTCAACCCATTTTTTTTCGAAAACGCTCTCATACAATTTTTTTAAACTTTGCAGTCTTGAAGGCCTACATTTAGACTACAAGGGACACTAGGTCCTTTTAAAAGTTTAGGTCTAGATTTCAAGAAAATTGTTGGTATGTAAAACACATGACGTCAACGCTGTGTTGCTATGGTAACACCGATGTCAAACAAACCTACATTTTTGGAAAGTTTATTCTATTTCTAGTAAATGGGTGAAGTGGCTAGCTCGACCGTGCTCTGACAGTGGAGCAGCAGCCGTTCAAATTGGGAATGGTGCGTCCCTGGAAAATCCAGGCGAGCCACCTTAAATACAGTTTGTTCACGGAGAAAGCTGTTCTGAAATGTACAATCAACATGCAAATTCCTGAATGTTCTCTGAAATGAACAATGAAATCCACACATTCATTTCCTGAAGTTTATATTTATATAGACTGATACTTTTAGTAAAGGAGGTGATCAATCGAGATCAGGGCTTTGACAGTTTTATGAACTTGTATACATAAATATTGTTAGTAATAGCCCCGTACATAATACCTCCTTCCGATGTTTGACAATACTATTCACATCCCCTAAACATCTAGAAAAGATCCGGTAGGTTCTAATCTATGGTAGCTCTGCATTTATTAAATTTATGTCTCTATAGAGAAGAGCTAGTCTAGAGAACTTGTGATATCGTCAACAGACTTAATCCTTTGGGAGTTGTAGCTGTTAGTGTTTATATACAGTTGAACTCGAGGAATGACAATAATAAAACTGAACCAATTAATGTAGCCCGGCATTTAATAAATGCAGAGCTACCGTAGATTAGGACCTACCAGATCTTTTCTAGATAGTGATTTCGTCAATGCAAATTGTCAACAGACTAATTTCTTCGGAAGTTGTAGCTGTTAGTGTTTACAGTTGAACTTGGGGAATGACTACAATAAAACTGAACCAATTAATGTAGCCCAACATTTAATAAATGCAGAGCTACCGTAGAATTAGGACCTACCAGATATTTTCTAGATAGTTTAGGGGATGTGAATAGTATTATCAAACATTGTAAGGAGGTATTATGTACGGGGATATTACAATATTTATGCACCATGCATTAAATATGATGATCTTCATCATAACATGGTTAAAATAGCTGAGGATCCATGAGACATATTTGACGAGTTGAGACTCACTCAGCCAGCACGTCGTGCTTAAGAGTTCCCAGTTCATAGATGTTGGTTTGGTTCTGGGAGCAGGCAGCCTTTTTGCATTTCTCAGATATGACCACAGTCACGGTAACCAGTGCGTGCACTCTCAATTCACTGGAGTTTGTTCAATAATAATATTTGTCTCATGAAGTAAACAGAAAATAGATAAAAAAGTAATGTTATATACCGGCTTAGGGTTGGTCTTACTATAGAAGAAAACTGTGTGTGCAGTCTTGAAAGTATTGACCTCTGCCTGTAATCTCGGTCAGTACATTTCGAGATGTTGCACAGGCACAGTTTTTCTCTATACAGACTTCTCAAACAGTAAATTAATAACTCATGTATTTTACCAGCAAAATTGCGAATGAGGATAAATACACAGCTGTATTGGCTGATTAGATGGATAATAAGTTATTTATTAGGCCAAAAAAGAAATGTGGTTCCAATTTAACACTTTGAAAAAGAAAACGTACTGTAGATACAGTAGGTACATTGTAGGTACATGCACTATATGTAATTTCATATTTTTTTCAAACTTTCAGCAGTTGGCCTTAAATGTTCTGAAGATTTCAAGAAAAACCTACTGTACATGAATTTAATTTAATTTAAATTTTGTTGGAAAAAGGTTGGCAACCGGACTAGCAGGCCTTGTGTAATTGAGCCCTTGAATACTCCAGTTTCCTATTCGAAGGTTACCGCTGAATGAAATGACTACAGACGCATTCTGAAGTTAAACATTCATAAATACCAACGAGGTGGGCTATTCGCAACTCTGCGTATTGTTGTAGTTTTGCATTTTGCACCTTCTCGCTGGTATTTAAGAATGTTTAACTTCAGAATGAGGCTAACCCTTTGTACATGCGTCTGTAGTCATTGCATTCAGCGGCAATTTTCGAATACGAAACTGGTCTATTACATAATCACAATTATAATAACTATTTTGTAATTTTAATTACATGAACAGGTTTGGGGGTGAGTTGGAGTGGATTTGAGGTGAGTTTTAGTTTCAATTGATAATTAAAAATTAATCAAGTATTATTAGTACATGAATTTTTAATTCTTGTATTTATATTTAGAATACAATTGAAGGGTTGTATGTGTTGTGGGGCAATTCTGAACACCAGAGCAAATATTTTTGAACTGTGGCAAATATGTTTGAACTGGGGCAATTATCAAGATTCCAAAAAGGGATTGGGGGGGGTGTTCAAAAGAAAAAAAAATCCCCCTCTCCTGGAAAAATTTTTTGCCATCCCCTCCCTTCCTTCCTTCCCTCTCTAAGAAAACATGTACATTTTCTCTTGCCATTTAAGATAGTACACCCATACCTGCAATTGTAAAGGAATAAGCAAGTAATGAAGCCGTCCGTACAGTGGCAGCATGCGATCCAGGATTTCCTGGAGCCAGAATTGTACTGTAACATACCCTTTGCATAAGGGAAAGTGCAGCGACCGAGTGGGGTCTGTGAAAGAATCAGGCTTATGCAGGTGATATACATTGTAAATGTTTTTTAGGCCTACCCACCCACCCTACAAGGTCAATAATGTCTCTGAGAACTATGGTACAACATCTTTTTGTAAGTGACACATTTTTACATCATAGTAAAGTGTTATTTTGCCACCTTTGTGTACACTGCAAACTTGCATGGTAAGATTTAAGGATGCAACTGGAGTGATACAATACATACAATATTTTTTTATGAGAGCTGTCCCTTCTCCTGTTTTAGTATGTAATTTACTCAACTTATTTAAATTTCAAATATCTAGAAAACTTTATATTATGGCCTAAAAATAGTCATGTAGGGCAGTCAGCTGAATATATTTGTATACATTGTACAAACACTATAATAACCTGCTGATATGAGCTCAAAGCAGCAGCTGCTTTTGCAGACACATGTACATGTATGGCTTGCTCAATTATCTATATTTAATTTATTGCTAAACCCTCACAGTGCTTAAACTTTAAACTTGCATTGATTGCTCTGTATTTATTATTATCAAATCTCATTTATAATAATCCATGAAGCAAAAAACAGGAATTCAATGAGCGATAAGTGATCTGTAAATTTGATACAGATTTTCTCCTGATTTTCATAACCTTTTTTGATTTTCTCGGCTGAATTAAGTCATATCTCCAAAATAACTCAAAAAGGGCTCTTCACCTAGATGTTTGATAAGCCAGTATATTGTGTCCGTGCTTTATCAGATTTACAAACTCTCACTTCCAGCTTGAGTTTGTAAATCTGATAAAGCACAGCTATACCCATTACTGAGGCCAGGCGTTTATTGTTTAATTTTTGTGTCGCCAGAATTACTCAACACGTGACAGGGTCAACCAATCAGATTCAATATCGCTCGGGATGCTGCAGGTCACTTAAATTACATACATAAGACTCAGGATGGCTGAGACCCGAGTACTAGTCGTGATATCTCTCAAATGTAAACAGCTTAATGAATGTTTTATTCTAAGTCAAGTATCGATCGCTACAGGCCTCGCACTCCGCAAGGTCTAACAACAAGGCCAAATAAAAGCCGAGAATACAACTAAAGCTGCTTTTTAATATTAACACCGATCGTCATGCGACATCTGAGAGCACAAGCTTTTGTGCATGTCCTCTTTTACTCCTGTACTTCTTTAGGGATTATTGAGAAGGTATTATTTTGTTGCTTCGATTTACTTGTCGATTGTTTTTATAAATCAAGTACCGAGCGCTACAAGCCTATATGCAGAACTCGCACTCCAGCATGATCGTAAAGTGCTTTGATACTGTACAAAGCTAACAATGACAGGAGTTAAAATATGTTCGCTATGATATTATTTTAAGAGTTTTATGTATTCTAATTTAACCTGTGTTTCTCTTTACTCGAACTAGACCGGCTGGTGATTGTTCTGGCCTTGGCCTCGCTAGACCTGGGGATTATGATTAAAATTAAAATTATCCTAACTAAAGAAAATTGATGACTTTTAATTCCCTTAAATGTGTTGGTACATGATATCTGAAAGAAAAACCGGCAAAAAATATATAACAAAAGGAAATGCCTACAGGATATGACACGAGCTATTCCCAAGTGGTCACCCATCTAGTTACTAACCTCGCCCGATCGGGCTTAAAGTTTCTGATCGGACGAGACTGTGATTTACCATCTGGGCTAAACTCCCGAGGCCACAGGGAACCCAAATAGGTGGTCAGCAGGTACAGGTACATGTACGTACTGATCATGCATGTACGACGCAAAAATATGCTAGAACTCCATGTATTCACCTATTCCTATAGGTGGCCCGAGTTCATGCCACTCAGGGCCTCTTGTTCTGTATATATTACATACATGTATTGTATTGTATGCTGGATTGTCTAGATTAATTTAAAACCCCACTAAATTAGATACAACAAATTGGCTGTTAAATTATGGTTGCAGTTGTTCAATTCATGCATGATAACAGTTGCATGTATCACATACTTGCATGCAATTGCCTGCATAAGTATATGCATGCATGCATTAAATAAGATTTGCATGCATCACACAGGCATGCAATGCAAGCAATGCATGCATAAAATGCATGCAGATGTGCCAATTTGCATGCACGCCACATGCATGCTGCATGCTGCATGCATGCCACATGCATGCAAGACTCATGCAAGCTGCATGCATCCATGACACATGCCAACTGCATGCATTCTGCATGCATGCATATTGCATGCATGCACATGCATGCAGAGGTGCCAATTTGCATGCCTGCTGCATGTATCTAGCATGCATGCACTGCATACATGCGGTATGCCTGCTGCATCCATGCATAAGTTTAGAAGGGAAAATAAAGCATGCATATCATGGCCATGGGGAAACCAATAATGCCAAATATATCCCATGCCATAAATTCACAGAGCATGCAGCTAAAATACATTGAGCTGAAACTTCTCGCAAAACACGTGTGCACTACAAGAAAGCATGCAAGGAAAGTCCTGAGTTGACCAGCAAACTGCTAAAGGCAGCAAATATAAATGTAGACAGTAATAAGGTATAATATTTTTCTCTTTGTTACATGTTGAATACATGCTTTTGCATTATCCCTTTGGGATCAATTAGGAGTTCTATAAATACCACTCCTTCACACGTTCATACCACTTGACGTCGCATTAATCAGCAGCGGCCTTAGTTTTTCAGTCTTGACATATTGTAGCTCTCTTATTAGTTTGAGTTAATAGTACGTAACAGTAACTGTAACATAACTGTCTCTGAGTACGTATACAGTTGCAATAAATTGTATTATATTTGCAATGTTGTTCTTAAAAGTATTATTAGGAAGTTTTAAAAACCTTTTGACTCCAGAGGTAGAGGTGAATTTGCACTGGTTTGGAGAATACGTTTACAGGTTTTTCCTCAACTGGTTTTTTTTATCCCGGTTTTTCGTATCCGGCAATTCACCATCTAAAATCTAGCTCAGAATTGTACTATTATTGTACTGGACTATTGTTGTTAATTATAACACCAATTACTGGTGTAACTTTTCACATTTCTGATTCACATTTCAACATTATTATTATTATTATAATTTCTATTGCGCCCTTTCGCATAAAATGTTCAAAACCGCATTACATTACAACAAAAGGAATAATAACAACAAATAAATTACAACAAGTTAATTAAATACATGAAAATATCTCAATTAAAATTATGAAAAGACTATAAATTAAAAGCTAATTTAAAAAGATACGTTTTAAGTGAAGATTTAAAAAGACTAAGAGACTGAATATTGCGCAGAGTCGGGGCCGCCACACTAAAAGATATATCACCGAATGAACGCAAACTTCCCACTCGGGATCTTCAGTAAAACACCATTATTATTTGAGCGTAGTTGATAGCACGGCTGCGTCTTAATTTTAATATTAGGTCTCTGATGTACTGTGGAGACTGGCCAGCTAATGCTTTAAAAGTAATTAAAATAATCTTAAACTGTATACGGAATCTAACGGGTAACCAGTGAAGTTCATAGAGAACAGGTGTAATATGATCATATCGAGAAGTAGAAGTGATAAGCCTGGCAGCAGCGTTCTGTACCCTTAGTAGTTTAGACAGTTCAGTGTTCAGTAAACCATATAGTAAACTATTACAATAGTCCAGCCTACTGGTAATAAAAGCATGAACTAATGTAGTAAGACCATTCACCGATATTACACGTGTCATGTGTGTTTTCGAACATGGCGGCGGCGAAAGCGAAGGAGTTAATTATATCACAAGAATATCAACAAATTACCTCCTATTACTGGTAGATTTATTTTCATGAATCTTATATTCAGGACATTGAAGGTACGTGTTTTCAACTGTTCTAAGTTTGTTTTTGTTTAAAGCGCTAAGCTTATAACTAAATAAGCTTATGTCTCATCGTAATCCTTTGAATTGTGAAGTATTGGTTATTGCCAACGGTGCATGCATGAACTAAGAATAATTGGCCAAATGGTGCATTAGTCGTTCTTTGACATGATTTATTAAAATACAGTAGAATCGAATATGTAGAGGAAGTCAAAAGTAACTCGTAATGTGTGTATTATATTCCAGTTAGAAACCCTTGTGAAACAAATGGTGCAGTAGTTATGAGAGCACGATGATATCGTAGTATGAAGAGAAACTACTTATCATGTACCTGTGTTAGTATTTAAAGTTCTTACGTAACGTAGGTTTACACATAGTTAAGTACAGTGTAAGTACAGTGTATTTGCTAAGTAAGTAGGCTACATATTTTGTACTAGTGATTCCCAGGCCATGACTTCTTGTCAGTTCCAGGGCGAAAATACAGGCACATTTATTGATCATGACCTACTCAGGTACAGGCACTATTCCCATGTTCACATAGGCACCTACTCTGTAGCAGAAAATTCATATAAAGAAAAAAAAAATTGATTTTTGTTGACCTTCCCTCAGTTATGAATTTTTTTTATAGGCGCTTCTCAGAACAGTGTTAGTAATCAAAACAAAAATAATAATGACTGGTCTCTAAGTTTCATTTGATATGGAGTAAGCCCATGTGAATCAAGTACCCTAACAGACTAGTGCTAGGCAATGGTGACGGACCATTAAGAAATCTTGGAAGGTGGTGGAGGGGGATAATTACCCAAAAAAAATGTGCAAACAAAGAGTATTTTTTTTGGCAAGTTGAGATAAAAAAAATACGGAAAACAACAACAACAACAACAATATTTATTTCACTCAAGCTATTATAAAATGTAACTTAGTCTATTGATTGATGAGTCGGAAGACCCGAACAAAACCATACAGCTATCTAGCCGGGACTACCATAATACAAAACTAGAGTTAACATTAATTAAAGTAATTAAACATGAAATACAAGAATGCCTAAAACAGAATTACTTGACAGTTATAAGAAAATGTATGGTAATATATTAGCTGGAAGTATATAATATTAATGAATAAATAAATAAATAATATAATATGGTAATAAGGTAATATGGTAATATGAGGAAACAATATAATAATTTTATAAGGACAGTAATGAATATTATCATAATTTAGGAACACATCAGAGTAAAACAATGATACCATCTTACCTAGTTTAATACTTATTGATGAATAAAGCAGAAAGTTTTCTCTTGAATATGTGTCTTTTCTCTTGTTTAATATCATATGGTATTTTTTCCCATGTTTTAATGCCATTATAAGTGATAAATCTTTTTTTGAGATTTGTTCTAGTTGACGGTATAAAAAAGGTTTGTTTACATTTTTGTCTTGTTTCGTAATTGTGTATGCTAGTTAATGGAGTAAACATGTTAGTGAAAGTATTGCTATTATTGTTATTGATGATATAGTGCATAAAGAGACTGGTATGTAGGTTATGGATATCCTCTAATTTCAGTATATTCAACTTATAGAAAAGAGGTGATGTATGTGCATTCCATTGATCTTGAGATATAGCTCTAATAGCCTTTTTGTGTAAAATTGTTTTGGGTTTGATAATGGTAGGTAAGGCATTTCCCCAGAGGAGATTTGCATAATTTAAATGGGGATAGAAGAGTGAATAATACATTTGTTTTAGAACTGTTAGTGGTACAAAGTGCCTAGCTTTATATATAATTCCAAGTATTTTAGATAGTTTAGTTCTAATATGGGAGATATGATCTTTCCATGTTAAATTATTATCAATTATAACACCAAGATATTTAGTGCTGCTTTTTTCTACTATTGTTTCATCACCAATTTTCAATACAGGAGATATTGGGTATTTTTTTTGTCTTAAGCTGAATTTGACAAAATTTGATTTTGAGACGTTTAGTGAAAGTTTGTTACATAGTAGCCAATCCTGGATTTTATTTAGCGCATTGTTGACAGTAGTTTCAAGTTCATCTATGTTTTTGCTAGAATAAAATAGACTTGTGTCATCTGCAAATAGGAGAAATTTAATTGAAGATTTTGATGCATTTGAAATGTCATTGATGTATAAAAGAAAAAGTACAGGGCCTAATACAGACCCATGTGGTACACCACATTCGACTGTGAGTTGGGTTGATAAAGTTTCATTATTAGAAACTACTTGTTGTCTATTTGTCAGGTAAGATTTGAACCAGTTGAGTGGAATACCTCTAATTCCATAGTGTTCTAATTTTTTGATTAATATATCATGGTTTACTGTGTCAAATGCTTTTGCAAAATCAAGAAAGACCACTGTGGAATACAAGTTATGTTCAATTGATTCAGTAATATTATTTATTAGATCAAGTACTGCAAGTACAGTAGACTTTTTTTTCTGAAAAGCATATTGATGTTCAAAAAAATTTTTTTTAGTTTCAAGAAAATGTTTTAATCGTATTAGCATAATTTGTTCGAATATTTTAGAAAATACAGGTAATAAGGCAATTGGTCTATAATTAGTAATAATGAGCCTCGATCCACTTTTATGAAGAGGTATAATTTTTGGGATTTTTAATTTAACAGGAAAATTTCCAGTTGTAAATGAGTGGTTAATAATTAATTCAAGAGGGAAGGATAACTGTTGGCTAATTGCTTTAATTAATTTAATTGGAAAATTATAATATCCTGAACTTTTATTTGGGTCTAGATTATCGATAAGGCTTTTTATTTCATTAGGTGAGGTAGGTTCAGTAAAGTAACTATCTAAGATACATGTTTCTAAGTATTGCTGATGTAGTTTATTTGTAGGTTTCATTTTGGACACTAGATTAGATGCAAGTTTGTTAAAGTAGGTATTAAATTTATTTGCTAATTTGGTAGGATCTGTAATTAATTTATTATCTAGTTGCAAACAATAGTTTCTAGCCTTAGAGGGTGAGGCGTTGATAAGTTGCTTTATACCCTGGCAATTTTTTTCCATATTGGATTGAAATTTGTTAAAGTAATTTAAATAATAATTTGTTTTAGATTTTTTAATGATATAATTGATCTTATTCCTATACAGCCTATAAGTTTCAAGACATTTTGCGTTTTTTTGAAGTCATAAATTGTCCATAATATTTATTTTTCTTATTTATTGATTTACGAATGCCCTTTGTAATCCATGGTTTGGTTTCTTGTTTCATTTTTCTTTTAGACAATTGTTTTAATGGGGCATGTTTGTTAATTGTTTCCAGTAGCTTAACATGGAAACAGTTGTACTTATCATTAGTGGTTTGATAGTTTAGTATTTGTTCACTTAGTTTAAGATCATCAATGTCTTTAATAAATATATCATTATTGAAGTTTGAGTAATCTCTTCTAAATGCATTTTGTATGGATTTAAAAGACATGTTAGAATCTGAGAGTATAAGGAAATTAGGTAGGTGATCTGTGATGTGTGGAATAAGATTACCAGATGTAAGGTTTGTGTTAAGTGAGTTAATTAGTATATGATCAATTAATGATGGAGTAGAATATTCAAGGAATCTAGTTGGTTGAGTGATTTGTGGAATCATAAGATTAGAAAATAATATGTGTAGATAGTCATTTATATGGTCATTAGTGTCCGTCTTGAATAAGTCAAGGTTTGTATCACCTGTTAATATAATAGTCTTGTTTTCTTTGGTTATTGTAAATAAAGTTTTGTCAAGATAATCCAGAAAAATTGAAGGAACCCTGATTGAGATAAATTACCTTTAAAATGTTTAGTATTTTTAAATCAGCGCCAAGTACTAGCTATTTTCATGTTAGAATTTCGTGGATGCCACCATCTTGGCTCGTATGAGGTTTCACGGTTGCAGTTATTGTCCAAAAACAATGATTCTTTGTTTGCATAACAAAAGAGCAACCGTGAAACGTCATCAGATCCAAGATGGAAGCGCCTGTGAAATTCAAACATGGCTAGTACTTGGCATTGATTAAAAAATAGAAAACACTTGTTAGGTACAGGAATATAATTTACCTGACAAGTTTTCGCCATGCATACTTAAACTGCTGCAATGTAAAAATGTTACCATGAAATCGATGAACTAAAGCAAAGAATGCTTCAACATCATCAGTGGAACCAGCTCGTGGATGTTCTACATAACCAATGTGCTTCGCCTGGCATCTTCTGATTTCCATGCTCTCTTATTTGTGACACCTTTTGTAATAGCAAGCTTTAAAAACAAATGATTAGCTACATGAAGAGCACAATCTGTAGACAGATGTTCAATTAATTGTAGGACTGTTTCTTGACTTGGAACATCTTTGAATCCTCTCAAATCACATCCTTGGTCAGCTTCACAGTTTGTTTGGGTACATTTGTTGACACCAGTGGTTTTCCTTTGCTTCTCAGAATCTTCAAGTTCAAGTTCCTTGAGGTAATATGATAATGACAAGCCATAAAACTCTTCTGCTTCAGACACTGTTGTAATTTTTTTATTAAGGAATGTTTAAAAGGCGTCCACGTACACGATTACCTTGAAAATAAAAGAATATGTTTTCATTAAGTTGTAATATGCAAGTATAATAACACAGGGTGCAGTACTTGGCATATACACAGATTGCCAAACTGATGTTGAGTTGGACTATTGCTACATGTGTTATGGATTGGATCCACTCTATTGTATCTGTACAACACTTCTGTCATGTGAGACTAAAGTGAATAAGTCAATAGATTTATTGCACATCACAGTATTATTCAAAGGTGATTCTAATTACAAGGAACTGTGGAGAGTGGTTTTACTTGGGGGGGGGGGCTAAAAGTGCTGATGCTACAAACATAACACTAGAAGAGCTGTATTAAGCTCTCGAGAAAGAGCCCCATGCACACACACACACACACTGCGGTCCATGAATTATGATTATGAAATGAACTCACTAGTCAAGATGAAATTTGAGGAGGTTGCTTGTTGAATATGCTTGGCACCATCCTCCCAGATGGCATTTTTTATCCTAAATGATGGCCACTCAACCATTTTGTCAGGCCAACCTAATGAGGGATCAGTCTTTGCAATGGAAACAAACTCAATAAGTGCTCTTTCTTCATCTCTAGTCCATTGGTGGTATTTAACAGGTGAAGCTAGCTGGCACCCCAATCTTCAAACAAACATCAATTTCATAAATTAAAAATATATATAAACTTATAAATGCATTCATTGAACAGAGCTTATAAATAATTCGTACCTTCCGAATTGGACTTCGTCTTGGAGACTTTGGAGAGGTAAAGCTGAGAGTGAGAGGCTTTCTTGCTGAGCTACGTGTATCAAGGCTGCATGGTTTTCCCCTTTTCTTTGCTGGTTTGTTTGGAGTATTTCCCGCTGATAATAGAGTCCGTTTAAGGACGGAAGAGCTCTCCATGACATAATTACTTAAAAAACAAATGATAAATTGTATTTTAAGATAATAATTTGCCAATGTAAATATGTATACAATGAATATGCATGCTTAGTGCATGTTCAGTAGCACGAGCATAGCACCTTTTGAGCGCCACCAGCTGTCATTATTCAAGTACTCAAAAATCGTCCAAATACTGGAGTACTTTGGAGTACTTTTGGTTTTTTGTAATGCTCATATATTTGGCTACTTGAATTAGATTTTTTTTGAAAATGCTCCCTTCAATAGCGTACGATGAGCACTTTTTTCGGAGTATGTTTATGAAAACATCCTCGAGTGCAAATCACGACGACTGACAATAAAAGTGATATTTTGTGAGTTTTTTCGAGCAAAATAAATAATTAGTGCAACAGATAGACAGTATAAATATCAATTCAAATGAATGTTAAAGTTCCTTACCTCAAGATGGCTTTTGTAATGAAAAATCGGCTTTTGGTAACTGCAAAACAATCCACCCGAAAAGGCCGCCATTTTTGAAAAATATGCGCGCAAGGGCACTTGGGATAGGCCTGGAACCTCCTCTGCGTCTGGCATATGATATTGTTTTGACCAGTTTTAACTTTCTTGTCGCACATTTTACATTTGTTTTTTTATGGTAATATTATCGGGATATTTTAGAGCGAAGGTAACATGTTTGACTAATAAGACTCTGATTAAATGTTAGAGACTTTAGTTGAGATTTAGAGATATTTGAAAATGGAAAATATAATCGGATACACTTTCCACAAAACCAGTCTTCTGGGCATGTGGATAGTGCATTTAACTCTTTCCTTGTAATTTTGAGACAGTTGGCATGAAGCCATGTATTACACAAGTCACAGTATATCGAGTTTTGGTGATCAAACACATGGCTATTACAAGTGTGACATGTAGTAATTTCATGTGCGATATTGTCATTCATTGAACATCAATAAGTTACTCATTTGGTAAATTTGAAAAGTCCCTAATTTTAATAATAGGGGATTGTTCTGACTTACGCATCATAATGTTATCGTTTTTGGTCCAAAGGAACCGGTAGTTGAATGAGACTTTTGCTTGCCTCGCCAGGTGGAAAAGTTCCTTATTTCTTCTTGTAAGGCTTTCATTTATAAATAATCTTGATGGGGCGCGAGATGGGGCCAAGCCAAAGTCGTGCGTGGTTGTATTCCTTAATGAGCTAGATCTCTTTTCGTAGATTAAATCTCTTGATTTCCTGCTTGAAAATTTAACAATAATATTTGCAGTATCTTTACTTGATAAGCGGTGGGCTATTTCGATATCTACCTTCTGTATGGAGTTGTCGATTTTATTGCACAGTTTCCATACCATTTGTGTCGTATCTTCTTCATCTATACGTGGAATTCCTGCTACTTCGAGCATGTCTCGTCTTCCATATTGTTCTAGTTCGTTCAAGGCCGAATCCGTCTTCTCTATCTGGTGTGTATTCCTGTCAATCTCTTCTCGTAACTTGGTGGACAGGTTCCTGAGGTCAAGGTTTTCTTTCATTAAGTTGTCATTGATCTTTTTAAAATCTTCGTACTGTTTAGAGATAAATTTTTGGCTTAACTCTACCTTGGTCACTTTCGCTTCTAGAAGACATATCGTCGAGGCCAACTTAGAATTACTTTCATCGAGTTTCGCTGTGAAGTTTAGGTTAAAATCCTTCAATGTTTCCTCAATTTTTGCTAATTGTTTCTCCATTATTGGTTGTAATTGTTATCAAACTGTTTCAGCATTCCTATCTTTCACTTTAAGTGAATTGTTTCTCAAAGTTAAGAGAGTTTAGGGAAAGCCGCCATGTTCATGTTCAATAGATTCTTCCCCCTCACCCGATTTCTAATGGTCCGGTCCACCTTAACCGTACACCTTATCTGTGAAGGCTGTAAATTTGCTCTACATGTAAATGTTCTTGAAATACTTGCAAGGGCATAGCCAGTAGCTTTTACTTTAAATTATTTATTATTTATTTATTTACTTTAATTATTATTTACATAACCTGGATACAACCCTGATATCAGTATAAATTGAAAGCAATCTAGTCCTGCAGGTCCTTCTCATAAAACAAAGGTCCTCTGAAATTAGTAATAAGGCATGCAACTGTCCACAATTCATTAATGTTTCCAGCCATGGAAAGTGGAATAATTCCATCAAAAATGTGAAATTATTTCACACGTCGCCTTATTGCCCTTTCCACATTAACTCTAAGGTTGTGTATCTTCTTGCTCCTCAGCAGTTCTTTTTTTGAAAATTGACCTTTGCTACTGAGGAAAGCAGGAATAGCCAGTTCACATCCAATGGGTGTCAGAAGATCCTGTATGGTGAACCCTTTGTCGGCTAGTATTTGATCACCAGGTTCTAGTAAGTTTAAAAGGCCTGACTGTTTCACAAGCTGCTTGTCTGATATTGATCCAGAAAATAAAGAGCTTACATGAATCACTTCTCCTGAGGATGAAATTACAATGTTCCCTTTATAGGTTGTGTGGCTTATATAACTTTAGTATAGCTCACTATTGATAACCATGCTGGAGGGTGCCTGTGTTTTTATCTCTGATGCATCAATAATTCCCCTGCACCTTGGGTAGATTTCTCATGTGCTGTTGAATCTTTGACCTGGAGGGCCAAATTGGCATACAGCCTAAAACAAAATGTAAAAAATTGCACCAAGTAAAAATAATGCGGCAAACTGTTGTAACTGAAATACCATACTTATCAGCCAGTTCCTGGTTGAAAGTCCCGAGTCGTAATTTATGTAGTAAGAGGCAAAATTGGTGAAACAAACTCAGCTTACATCTCCTAAGGTTATTTCGACAGGTTTCAACTTCCTTTATTCCTTTAGCCCTCAGCCGCTGAATTTGAGACCAATTGTACATTTTCTCTGCAGTTGGCTGCATAGCATAAAATGTCAACACCAGAATATCCAGTATAAAATCTTGTGATTTCATCTGGCCTGTCTTGTTGCTGCTTGAAATCTGAAACGGTGTGTTTTTATTTAAGGTGAGAAAATGTCTGACTTGCAAAAATGCTAAGAAGCAAAATACGAGATTTACCTTGAAATATTTCCTGACATCTCTTCGAATTTTTAGAATCCATTGCTTTTTAATTAGTTTTTCTGTAGGAAACTGATGGAAACTAATTCCAGGATAGTTTTTCCTGCGATTGTTAGGGCACTTTGGAACACAACAGTGATCTCTGTTCGGCATTTCGTTCAATTTAATAATCGCGGGAAAAGTGACACGTGTGGCCTCGTTCCCGTGTAAAAAAACGTGACGTCAAAACAAGATGGCCGCCGTGTGATATTGGTGAATCCTGACTGAGGTACTTGCAAATACGTCTAATATTATGAAGGTAAAAGAATGAGGCACTACAAGACTTAGTGATTTGGGTGGAGGCATGGAGTTCAGGTGTCGTCTGTTGCGACGTAACTGACCTTTAGGAGTGGAAATAACATAACTCTGCTCGCTAGTTTCTTCCTGTACAATACCTTCGGTTTTCATCAGAAAAATCTCCTTTCTCCAGTGGTGGTAGTTCTCGCACTCGGTGACGGTCATCATCGTTATCCTTCTGACTCTGCTTAATCTCGGCATCCCTCCCTTGGAAACATGCTACATCAACTACATTCGGTTTTAGTTGACAGGGAACTACTGGTACGGTTGTACGAAGGTTTTGTGACATTGAAGAGTTGTGCTGGGCTGTACCCTTGCCGTAATGGGGTGTTTCTATATGCCAGCATAGCTAGGTAGGGATCTGGGGACCTTTCCAATAATCTCTTGACTGTTTGCACCGCACGCTCTGCCTCCCCGTTTGACTGGGCATAACGCGGGCTACTAGTGACGTGAGTAAGCCATAGTCTTCAGCAAAGCTGACAAACTCTGACGATGCATACTGAGGACCATTGTCCGATATTACTCGTTCGGGAATACCGTGACGACTAAAGATTGATTTAAGGTGTGAGATTACACTGCATGAGGTAGTACTCAATAGCAAAGCAGTTTCAATGTCAACCTAGAGTAATAATCTACCACCAGTAGATATTTCTTACCTCGCCAATCAAACAAGTCAGTCGCTACCTTTTCCACAGGTAGTCAGGTAGCTCTGATGCTATCATCGGCTCTGCTTGGTTTCTACTTAGTTTCCTACACACTGGACAGTTCTTGACAAGTTCCTCTAATTGTCTACTCACTTTGGGCCACCATACAGGTTCTCTTGCCCTCGCTCTATGCTTGGTGATTCCCTGGTGCCCTGTGTGTAACTTGTCTAAGATATCCATACGCATAGATGTAGGAATAACTAAACAAGTCCTTTAAGTAACAGTCCATGTTGCACTGTTAGCTCTGCTGCAAAAGGAGCATATAGCTTAATTGGACCCTTGAGGGTGCTCTTGTCAGGCCATCCATCCATGCAGTAGGTCATTATCTGTTAGCAGACTTCATCGTCTTCTAGATGGACACGTATTTCATCAAGACGCTTACTACTAGCTGGTAAGCTCTGAACAACATGGTTCACGTAAATACTTGAATCTTCTTCAAGAAGATGATCTGTTGCATTCGGTTCACATACTGGCGCTATGGAGAGTGCATCAGCGCAGGTGAGACTTTTCCCTTGTACATGCGTTATGGTAAAGTGGTACTTCATAAGCCTCATCTTGAACCTCTGAATCCGTGGTGGGAGACAGTCAAGGGCTTTCACTGAACTGAGGAGGTAGATTAGAGATTTGTGGTCTGTGAAAATCTGTAAGGTCTTTCCTAACAGATAGCTATTGAATCGCTCACAGGCCCATGTTGCCGCAAGGGCCTCCTTTTCGATTTGAGCATAACGTTGCTCACAGCTTGAAAGTGACCTTGAAAGTGACCTTAAGGCTGGTAAGCCACTGGTCGCCTCTGTCTTTAGAGAACTCACAGTTCCTTCAACACCCGTGAGAATAGCAGTCATTCGCTTTTGAAAGTGCTCAGGTGCCGAAGTTCTTCCAAATGGCAGTCTGTTATAGCAAAATCTGCCGAATGGAGTAATGAATGTTGTCAACAAAGCTGACTCCTCTGTTAGTTCGATCTGATAAAATCCCGAATTCGCATCTAGCTTGGTGAACACTTTAGCACCACTCAGCTGTGCTAACACATGATCAACTGAAGGTAACATGTGCCTTTCTCGCTTGACCTGTTTGTTCAGCTTTGTTAGATCAACACATAATCTCACGTCTCCGCTACTCTAAATATAGGCACAACAACAATGGGAGCACACCAGTCGGTTGGCTTATCCACTTTTGAGATTACACCTTGTTGTTCTAATTGTTCAAGGTTGTCTTTAACTTTAGGTAAAAATGGCAAAGCAATACGTCTTGGTGTGGTAACAGCATCGGGTACTGTATTATTAATTAACTGAATGATACTTGCCTTCAAGTTTGCCTAGTCCCTTGAATAATCCTGGGTGATTTTCTTGGACCTCACAACCGTAAAAAATTACTGACCGTATAACCGATACTAGGTTAAGGGCTTCAATTGATGGCCTCCCAAGTAATGGAGTTTTCAGGCCGCTTACGACGTATACCGCTTGTACAATTTCCTGATTGTTTGCCTTAAGATGGGCAGTGAATGATCCACGTACATCGAGACTTTGTTGACTAGGTCCTTTAAGTGTCCTGTTGGTAGTGTTCAGTCTTGGTTGAACCTTTTTGGCTGCCGATTCAGAAATTACCGAAACATCGGACCCTGTATCAAGCTTAACTCTTTATCGTCCGAGCCTGTAAATAGGAGACGTATAAGTCCGTTACTAGAAAAATTATTGCATCACATCTAGACATGCTGGAAAGACGATGTTGCGATATTATGCGAACGGATGTATGGCTTCAAAGTCCGAGCTATAACAGGGATCGCTCTACTCTTTCACTATGGAGAAAAGCTCATTTGTTTTGGCGATTGTTTTGTTTCTTCGATTTTCACGAATTTTAAGGAGCTAAAAATCGGCTCAAAACATCCTTCCCATTCGCACTAGAAATCAAAAGCAAACACAAAATCAGCACTCAGTCGTTATAGTTCCTTCTTTAATCTTTCCAACCACCAGGTTTTTTTGGCACAAAACACACCAAACGACTGTGATCCGCGCTATTCTTCTCACTGCATTTCTCTCCACCACGCTCTCCTGTACCCACCTCATGCTGGGTAATGGACAAAAATTCCACAAGGTGTCCCCCCCTCTGGGACTCCGGTAGGTTTTTTTTATAAGTCTTGCACCCCTACAACCAAGAGCGGTGATTTGGACTCAAGCCGTTGCTTTAAAGTGACAAAAAAAATCCTAATAGGTTGAACAGGGGTAAAAGACTGCCAACTGCAGGATTTCAAGGATTTCATTGAAGAATTTGTTCCTGTGTCTGAAAGCACAAACACAACGGAAAAACCCTGTGAAATCCCCTCACTAAGCCTACTAGAAGCAAACCGAGTACTTTTCAGCCATCCTCAGACTTAATGATGTCTTCAAGCTCTCTGACAGTGGCATTTTTCTCCAAA
Source organism: Actinernus sp. WN-2022 (assembly GCA_030867875.1). NCBI lineage: Eukaryota > Metazoa > Cnidaria > Anthozoa > Actiniaria > Actinernidae > Actinernus > Actinernus sp. WN-2022. Next base: position 47,289 of record JAOWCC010001630.1, read on the forward strand.
ATTAGAGCACATTTCATTGGAAACCCTACAGAAGTTGCAATACCTACCGTCGACCAGTTCGTAGAATTCACCCGAATGGCATTGTGGAGAAAGTTTGAGCCCTCGGCTTAAAAAGTCAGCAGTATTTAACTACCCCGGGATAGCCAAACTTGAACTGAGGGGGGAGGGTTGAGTTAGCACTCAGGATTTCACCAATTGAGCTCACACACAATCGGACGACAAAGAGTTAAACTCTATTTTAGTTCCATTAACTGATACTTGAACTTTCCAAGGATCTACACTTAGACTGTCCACTTCTTCGGAGTCCAGGTATCCTAGGAAACTGTCCTCCTCCTCGTGCACAGCATCAATCTTGCCTGACTTGCATACTGCTACATAGTGCCCTATCGTTTTACATCGATGGCACACTGCATCCTTTGCTTTGCATTGGGCTTTACTACGGGCTGGACTTTTGCCACACCTTCCACAGGTTGTATCTTTGGCTGTTTTATTTTTACTTGGACCATGTCTGTTAAACTGCCTTTGTCCCTTATCCTGTCCTCTTTTGGACTTTGGATAGCAACCTTTATGTAGGGCCTCAACACTTGCAGATTGACTTGTTCCCGCACTTCGAAGGACTGGTTGCTGGGTTTTGACTGACTCACTCTGACGTGCGGTATTAATAGCTTTGTCTAGAGTTAGTTCGGGATTCAACTGCAACTTTTCAGACAGCTTTTCATCCGGTAGGCCAACGACAAAACGATCACGAATTAATTCATCGTGGAGTGTTCCATAATTGCAATGTTCAGCTAGCCCATACAAATCTGTGATAAATGTGTCCACTGATTCTCCGATCTGTTGTTTCCTCTTATTAAACTTTTCCCTTTCCTAAATAATATTCCTTCGCTTGACGAAATGGCTGTCAAATTTCTCTTTCACAGGCACGTATAGCTTTAACTGTGCCGCTGTCAGGTCGTAAGTTGCAAGAATGTCATCACTCTTATCTCCCAGTCCCATGGAGTATAATAAGGCATTTACCTGACTTTCCTCCTCTCTTGGATTCAAACCTGACGCAGAGCGAAACCTCTCGTACCTCCGGATCCATCCCGGCCATTCATTTGGCTCGGTAAAGTCAAACTCTTCCGGAAGAGAGATTTGGTACGACGCTTGGTTAACGATGGATGGTTGCCTTGTACTCGGCGGAGTTTCCGGCATCTTTTACTGTATTCTGAAACTTTATTCCTGGAAATTTCTTCTCAAACGTTTTCGGAGCAATTGCAGAATACAACGCCACTAGGCTAATTAATACTTCATTTTCTCAAATTTTCATACAAACCTTATAAAAACCTAACCCCCAAATTAAAATAAAAACCTAACCATTTGAAACCCCAAATCATTCATAGAACGAATCTAAATACCCCTGAACTATAATGGAGAATTTAGCGAAGTTTTCAAGTGATCTTTTTAAGTGCAACTGCACTGCCACTGTATTCTGCAATTTAGCCAAGGTTTCCTTTCCTCTTTAAATCCCACTTCTGATACCACGTATCATCGGATTGCTTAGTGGGCGGATTACTGGTCTACAGTTCAACAGATATGCGGGCCGCCATGTTGGTATACAACGAAGCTCCGGCACCAGAGCGAGGCTACACAGGTAGCCCACTGATACTACAATTAGCTCGGGTTTGTGGCTGTGGTTTTTAACCGTAGTTTTCGTGCAGTATTTGAAGACCAATACACCGCAGTTAATGCGAGAAAATCAGTATCGATTCCATGCCGTGAAGTTGTGAGTTCGATCGCCGGAGTTTTAGGTACACAAATATTTTTCAGCTTTTTATTTCTGTCGATTGGTAAAAATATTTTTCAGCATGATATTTCTGTCGATTAGTCAAAAGACTTTGCTCATTATGATGCTGTACATGTGGTTTTATGAGGCATCAAAAATTGTTTTACCGTACTTTTCGTGCAGCTGTTTGGACGGGATTTGTTTGCAATCCATGTGGAACAAAGCTGAAGAACCTAGCCGTTCTCTAAATATTGTACGCAAACATGTTTTACAAAGACTACGAAATTCTTTCTGATATGATAGTTTCCACATCGTACTGATTCCTACTCTATTAAAGTAAAATGTTCTCCTGGGCCGGGTTGTTCAAAGCCCGATTAGTGTTAATCCTGGATTAACTCTGCACAGAACCTATTGGTTGTTATGGGAATTATCCCTGGATTAGCACTAATCGGGCTTTGAACAACCCGGCCCTGGACATTAATACATTCTCCTTCGACATTTTCGCGCTCCACAAAATTAAATGTAGCGCGCCATGATTGGATAATTTTTACAAGTACATGAAACATTTGATGGTAGGCGGATAACGAGAGAATAATGGACCTTTTGCAGCCGGAAAAGTCACGTGCTGATATAATTAAACTGAGCTCGTGATCCTAATGGGAAAGGCGTTGCTATGGAAGCTGGATGGAAAGCAATCGATTGGAGGTGGAAAATAGCATTTACAAACAGTTTTTTTTTCTAATTATACTACCGATCTCGTACAAGTGCCTTTAAATACGTATTTATTTATATTTTTTGCCACCCAGTACAACCACGTGATTGCATTCCTGCAAAAAGGCCCATAGAGTAATCGCAGGTGCTTTCACTCTTCTCTCCCCTCCCCCCTCCCCTTCTTTTTTCCCCTCCCCCTCCCACACCACTCTTCCTTTTGCGCCGCTACCGAAGGCTAAATATGTGTGAATCTGTCAAGTCTGATTTACGTCGATGCTCTAGTCTATTACAATCAGTGGATAAGAACAATAACGCAAAACAATCGTGTTACGACTTGCCGCTACTATTCTTAACCAAATACAAGGAAAGCAGGCATACTTTTAATTATTTATACCGATACTTCGTGTTGATAAATATTACAATTGTTATGCTAATGTGCCAACCATGATTTCAAACTGAGGCCGCTTTGTGTAAGGAACTAATGGATCTCTGGTTGGCACATTAATGACAATGTATGACGTGGCAGTAAGTATCGCTATTCTCTTGATCTTAACAAAAATCAGATTAAAACCTTTTTTGGTCGAGCAATACGTACGAAATGGTCCATCCCTTGATCTTCCTCCAGGGCTCCTTTGTTAGAGCTGCGGCGACGAGCAAGGAAAAGATAAAAAACAACACAGTTAAGTTATTAATACTCACAAAGTTTAACACTCACAAAGTTTTCCATAATGTTTACAACATTGACGCTGCTGAAAGTGATCATTGAAGTCTTACTTTCCTGCACTATCGTCTGCACAGGCTGCAGTGGACGATACTGCTGTGGACGAGACTGCTGTCGAGACTGCTGTCGAACCTGCTGCCGAGCCGGTGGAGGTGGAGACGAGTCGCCGTTGCCCATTTTATGCTGCCGCCTAGAGAGAATGGCGTACATTTCTTTAATAGTGTCTTGTTTTCACGTCAGTTAAAAACAACTACTCAAATAATTAAAAATACTGTATATATTTTATGACGTCATAATCGACTACAATGTAATAGAAATTACACGTACATTACAACAAAATATCACACTACTGGCTTCTACAAATTATAGTACAAAATATCACAGCAACAGCTCACTAAACACAGATAAATAGCAGTAGCAGTGGGTTAAAGGTCCCACCTGAAAATGGCACCTTCCAGGATATCAATTCATCCGTGTTCAATAATTTACCTGTAAATATTAGGAACTCTGCAACCTATCTAAAGAACTGCGCTGCCGACAGACTCCATTGATTAATTTTACAATAGTTACATATAGCCATATTTTAATCCTTATTATAATATAGATACGATAGTACGCGCGCTCTGATTGGCTAAGAAGCCATGTTTTATCAGAGTATATAACATGGTTAGCCGTGTTATATAGTTTTCAACTGGCGGTTTCCTTTCATCGCGCGCGTAAATCTATATTATAAAACAGATAAAGAAGCCTTAAATCCATGTTTTATACTATCATAAAACACTCTGGTCATTTGAGAACACTCTAGAAATGTTGAAAGCACGCGCCTTCGGCTTGTGCTTTAACATTTCTCTCATGTTCTCAAATGCCCATCGCGTTTTATGATAGTATAAAACATGGCTAAGGTTTCTTTATTTGTTAAGTACTGTTATCATTACATCTCAGTTATATCTTAGTCATATTTTATCAACATTTTATATTTTACATTATTTAGATTAACAGGCGAAGTGCCACCCAGTGGAAGTACTGTTAATAAACCATTATTACTATTATTATTATTATTATTATTAGGTAGCAACGATGATTACAAGAGTACATAATACTATAGCAGCTAGTGCTTGCAAGTCTACTATAAAACAAAACAGTCAAGTATACTTAGTACATGTATCTATACTATTGAAGTTCATTTGTATGTCTGTATGTTTCTGTCAGTGACCAGATTGACAGAATAAAGTTTAAGCCAATAAAAATTTCGATCCGATCCGATCCGTTCCGTTCCTCAGTCTCTACCCACCCACCCAACCACCATTGGCACACTTCCTCCTCGGTGGCTTCACGTAATGGTGTGACCCTAACTCTGTGCTTTCTCGTTCATCTCGCGGGGGTCGAACTGTTGCGAAAGTACTGCATTTCGGTTACAGTCATTCCGGCAAAACAATTACACTGATCATTAAGATAATCAAAAATTCCCATAAACGGAGGATTGAATGTAAAGGGCAGGATGGCATTAAATTGCTAAACAAAATCGAGCACCTGATTCAGGACTTGAAAACCTCAAGTGTTCCGCACGCTGGTGCACGGTCGGAGTGCTAGCTCTAGGAGGCTGGAGATATAATTGCAATGGGCTTCTGCTTGAAATTTCCTAACAGCTCTTCTCACTCTCCTAAATTTAGCCCAGTCTTTCTCTTGAGGCTTAAAATCCTATTTGAATGTATCTTTCTCACCTTAAATGTATTTCCATTTTGGCTGGTCATCATTAATAAAACGTGAGTGTCACTGAAATAATCTCTAACTACACGTGCTTATGACACGAGGAATGTCCTAGGTTTGTTTAAACACTATATAACGGGAAAAGATTCCACAGATTTACATTGATATGTCTTTAATTGGCATTGGTATCTTGAATATCTCTTTTTCTATTTCTGGAAGTTAGGTATATTCTTGTACATTTGATATTCATGTATATTTGATATGTCTTTAATATTGGCATTGGTATCTTGAATACCTCTTTTTCTATTTCTGGAAGTTAGGTATATTCTTGTACATTTGATATTCATGTATATTTGATATGTCTTTAATTGGCATTGGTATCTTGAATATCTCTTTTTCTATTTCTGGGGAGTTATGTATATTCCCGTACATCTGATATGTCTTTAATTGGCATTGGTGTCTGGAATGTCCCCTATATTTGATGTCTTTAATTGGCATTGGTATCTAGAATATCTCCTTTTTCGATTTCTGGGGAGTGATGTATATTCATGTATACTTGATATGTCTTTAATTGGCATTGATATCTTGAATATTCCTTTCCTTTATAAGCGGCATTATAGGGCTTGCAACGTGCGGCGACACTTGTGCTTGTTGTGTCTGCCATGCCTGCCCTGCCGTGTCATGTTGTTTTCTGTGAATGTTGTTACAGTAGTGTTTGTGCATACACATAATTCATTGTATAGACATTTCAATTTGATATAATTTACAATTTTTGTTTACTCCTTGGCTGCTCTGCCTTTTTTTATTTTATTTTTTACCTTTTTCAGTGAATCATGCCCCCTCGCCGAAGTTCACGGGTAAAGCGCCATTCATGTGGCAGAATCTGCACCACCCAGGCGGCGTTCGCGAACTGCCACCTCTGAAATTTCGACTTCGCTGGCAACCCCAGTCATTCCAACTTCACTGGCAACCCCAGTCATTCCATCAGTTGCAGTGCCTGCTGTGCCTGCTTTCTCTCCGGAGCTATTCTCCAACCTAGCTGAACAGGTTTCCCTGGCAGTACTTAACACATTACAAGTACATCAGGTGTCTACTCCATCAGAGACACCTCCAGTCCTGCTGTCAGCTGCCACTACGTCCTCCACTGTGACTGAGACACCACTGGGAGCAATCAACAGTGCCTGTGATGTAGATGCCATTGTACAGGGGTCGGTGGCATCTGCATTACAGGTGTTGTCAGGTGAGCATCATGTCTCAGGTGAGCATGGTCCACATTCTGGATTTAAGCCTACTACCCCTTTTTCGTCGGTGAATATTCCGATTCATTCACGGGTATCTGCGAAACTGAAAATTCTGGGCTCATGAATTTATTGATTTTGGGTTGCTTCTGAACTCTTCCCCCACAGAGGGCCGCTTCAATATCAGCATGGTTCAACCTGCTTCAGGTAGCATTCCCTCTCTTTGCCTTGAACCGACTCAGAAGAGCAAAAAGATACACAGCATTGAGTTGTGGAACACTGCATTTAGGGTATTTGTTGGGGTGTACACTACCAAATACCCTGCTGAGGCTCCCCAACTTATGAAGTATGGGGAAGTTCTCCAGGATTTGGCTGCACGGGGCTGCACGGGGCTGTGATTGGCTTTTTTACGATAAGAATTTTCGTTATTTGCGGTCACAACAGGCCTCTGATTTCCCCTGGGGATCCATTCACTGGGAGCTGTGGCTTCGCTCACAACCATCTCAACAACATTCCCTACGGCCACAATTCAAGGGGCCACCCCAGGCTATACCCAAGGGTTTAGCTGTACCCAAAGGGTTTTGTTTTAAGTTTTATAGAGGGGGTATTTGTACGGGGTGCTCTTTCAAGCATGACTGCCCAAAATGCAAGGCTGTACACCCTGCTTGCCAGTGTAATTTTCGTCCCCCTACGGGTCGGAGTCGAACTTTACCAGGTGCCCAGCCACCACTTTTTCGTGCTGCCCACCCCAATCAACGTAAATAGATTGGCCTTTCTTCTTTTACCTTACCCACGTGTGTTGAGGGAGTTCCTCATCACCGGTTTTAAGTTTGGTTTTCGCATCCATTTTGAGGGCTCACAAGCTTCTTACGAAGCCTCAAATTTGTTGTCAGCCAAAGAGCAGCCGTCTATAGTAGATGCAAAATTACCTAAGGAGCTGGAAGCTCAGCGGCTTGCAGGTCCTTTTGATACACCACCATTTCCGCATTTTCGGGTTTCACCACTGGGGCTTGTTCCCAAGAAGACGCCAGGTGACTACCGCCTTATTCATCATTTATCATTTCCAAAAGGCGCCTCTGTTAATGATGGTATTGCTCCAGACAATTCCAGTGTTCAATATGCCACTATTGATGATGCCATTAAGCACATCAAACGGCTTGGAGCAGGTTGAGTCCTAGCAAAAACTGATATCCAACATGCCTTTCGAATAATACCAATTAACCCAGCAGATTACCACAACCTGGGAATGAAATGGCGGGATCAATACTATTATGATCGTAGCATGCCTATGGGTTGCTCTAGCTCCTGCAAAACATTTGAGGCTTTTAGTTCAGCCCTTGAATGGCTGGCGGAGACCAAGCTTGACATCCCACATATTTTACATCTTTTGGATGATTCTTTAATCATGGGGCATTGTGCAACTTCTTGTTATTCTAAGCTTAACAGCTTTCTGGAACTTTGCAAGTTCCTGGGAGTTCCAATTGCATCTGAAAAAACTTTTGGCCCATCAACAGTTCTTTCATTTTCTGGTATTGAACTGGACACTCAGGTCTCAGAAGCACGCCTACCTCAGGAAAAGCTACAGAAATGCTCCTCAACAATCAATTCCTTTCTGCTCAGAAAGAAAGTCACCCTTAAGGAGCTTCAGTCTCTTACAGGCTTGCTGAATTTTGCTTGCACGGTTGTTGTACCAGGGCGGGCTTTTTTGCGGCGGCTGATTGATCTCACCATCAAGGTGCGACAGCCTCACCACCTTATCAAATTGACCATGGCTGTTTAAGGCAGATTTGAAAGTTTGGAAATGTTTCCTTGATCAATACAATGGCCGGTCTTTCTTCTTATCGGATGGGTGGGTGAATTCCAATGATTTGCAGCTTTTCACTGATGCCTCTGGAGTCCTGGGTTTCGGTTCAGTTTTTGGTAGCCATTGGCATGGTGTTATAGTCAATGGCCTGACAATTGGCGGCATAGGAATATTGCATATTTGGAATTCTATCCCATTGTTTTGAGTCTTCTTCTATGGGGGCACATGATGCGGAACCAACGCATCATATTTTTTACTGATAATGTAGCCCTAGTGCATGTCATTAATAAAGCTTCTTGTCGGGATAAATCCCTCATGACCTTTGTCCGCCAGTTGGTGCTTGTGTGTTTGACCAACAACATTGTATTCAAAGCTCACCATGTGCCAGGTGTTCACAATAAATTGGCCGATTCTTTGTCTCGGTTTCAGATTGCCAGGTTCAAAGTGTTGGCTCCACCTTCCATCGACCCCTGCCCAACCAGCATACCTTTACCCTTCAAGTGCCACTACGACGAAATTTGACCATTTCTTTTGCCACTTTTTTGTATTCCATAAGAACAAACAGTGGCAGAAATATCCAAATCAGTGAAAAAAGTTTGCAAAGGGCCATTAGACCACACATTTTAAAGAGAGTTTACCGTCAAAATCAAGTCCGCCATTACGCGAATCCGTTCCCGTGGGCGAAGAATGCCTAGTCATTTTTAGCGTATGTGACGTCATACACTTAAAGTGCACCTAACGTTTATTTTGTTATCATAAATATCGATACTACATCGAGCTTTGAGTACTTCCGTGAAGAAAGTTTTGGTTTAAAGTGAATACTTTATGTTCTACGCTTGGTTGAAATCATGAAAATGTGACCTTTCCTGACCCACGACCGCGTAAGTAAAAGCCTGGGTCGATCCCTGGGTAGACGTCATATAATTAATTCGACTTTGCAATAATTTGAATAAATACTTAACATGTTGACTAAAATGACTTTTTTCTTAACTAACATCTCGCAAACAGTGTATATTCTCTATAAATCGATGTTGTTGTGATAGAAAGACGCCATGGAGAATAATGCATTAATGAGATGACGTCAACCCAGGGATCGACCCAGGCTTTTGCTTACGCGGTCATGGGTCAGGAAAGGTCACATTTTCACGATTTCAAACAAACGTAGAACATAGAGTATTCTCTGTAAACCAAAACTTTCTTCACAGAAGTACTCAAAGCTTGATGTAGAATCGATATTTATGATAACAAAATAAACGTTAGGTGCACTTTAACGCATCGTTCTCAAGTTGCACCCATACATTTCTTCTTATATTGTCTACAAACTCACACTTCGAATTTTGCTGTGGTTTAGTAAATAACGACCTAAAATCTGCATCAGATTCTTCAGAACATAGTAATGTGTATTTCTGTTTAAATTTATTGCCGGATGTTGATGATTTAGGGGGAAATAGAGCCGCTGGCGACCGAGTTGAAAGCTGGACGAATGAATAGTCCCTAAAATCGCTTGGGAAGTGGCCTGCTAGTAAGTAGTGCTAGCTAGCAGAGGTTTATTATCTTTTTGGGGTAATTTTTTCCCAGGATATTTTCCCTGGTTCGGCTTTCAGGTTGTGCTGTTACTGGATCCGGGCTACAGGGAGAATTCAGCGGAGAAATCACTAAGGTAATGATCAGCAGTTTATAAGTCCTAAGTTTGTTCATTGTTTATAGCGGCATCTTGATTTAACGGAATCGACGGAATCGACGGAATCACATCTAAATTGTCTAAAAATACATCTCTGAGTATTAATATAATACCTTTGAGTTCCTTCGCTGTCTACTGGATCGCATAACACATTCTGTCGTACTCGTAGTATGGTATAAGCTTACTGACTATACTGTATATCTGTTTGCCACTTCAAAGATGGGATTTGCGATTAATTTCCCCCCATGTTGTCGCCTATAAGTAGAATTTCCCCCGCTATTCTGGTCTGCATTATTCTTCTATTACTGATAACTATGTTTATCTTATCTTACCCGTCGAAAGACCTGCTATAAAAATACTTGAAAAGAACCACATTTTACAGGCCGCCATTTTGAAGTAAATAGAGGAGCCAAGCCAGGTTCAAACCACAGGACGCCCGGTTGTAAGCAGTCCCGGAAAAAAGGGGGGTTCTCCCATATATGGCCTATACTGGGATGTGCCGCTCAACAGGGTATGGTTTTTGCCCTTTGAGTCTGGAGCAGGATATACAAATCACTGTTTCTGTCTGGGATAGAGGTATATCAGTTTTACCTTCAGTTTGGCTCTGGAACAGGGTCGATTGTTTACCCAGAATGCTCAATTATTTACGAACAAGTCTGCTGCTGGAAAAACCGTTGTTTGTCACGCAACGCCAAACGAGTGTGAGCAGCACGCTTATGTCGTACAGTGAGTAGTTGCGTGCTGCATTTCTCTGATTACCAAGTACATCCATTGTATACATTACCATTTATTGCAATAAGAGTTATATCGGCAATTTATGACTACAATAACAGTCTGGAACAGGGTTGCAAAATTATCTTTCTTTTGTCTGGCCGCCAGGGTCAGGGTCTCAGCGACTCAGTGGCACACTCCCTTACTAAATTTAAGGGAGTACCCCTGTCGCTCAACCCCCTTTCACAAAAGCCTGAATCCGCCTCTGGGTTGGGAGAAATGATTCCCCTATCCTAACATGCGAGGAGCACAGACTCATTGTAAATATTGTTACTGGATTCAACTGACACAATCTATAAAGATCATACGTATTGAAGACACCAAAATTAATTCATCCCAATCCTTTTGATACCACCTCGATTACTAGTTCAGTATTTTACAAACGGGCTTCCTGTGGCTCAAACCAGGCTAGGTTCCTCTGTTAACTTCAAAATGGCGACCAATAAATTGTGGTTTGGAGAATTTTCTCTTTTCAAGTGTTTTGGTAGATCATGCGACGCGAAAGATGAGATAAACTTAGTTATCGGTAAAAGAAGAATACCACAGACTAGAATAGCGGGGAAAATTCTACTTATATGCCACGACATGGGAAGGAAATTAATCGCGATGAACAGATGCAGATGAACTATATAGCTATACTATGCAGACTGTATAGGAGTATACCACACTACGACAGAATGTGTTGTGCGATCCAGTAAACAGTGACGGAACTCAAAGGTATTATATTAATACTCAGTGATGTATTTTTAGTCAGTTTAGAGGTGATTCCGTCGATTCCGTTGATTCCGTTAAATCAAGATGCCGTGTTTATAGTGAAACCCGGATTGCTAGTTCGTAAATAAGAGAGATCGAGAATTATCTGTGTCCCGGCAATAGATTTTCCGGCGAATCTACATTCTAAAATACAATGTAATTGCTATAAAATTAAATCGCTCTCTTGTCTAACATCGGAAATCGTGAATGATAAGGATTTACTAGAGACTAAAAAAAAAATTTGAAACTGACTGATCTGCAGCTTTTACTTTTACAGAACCAAACTTCGCGACCCCCGTTTCTGTTTGACACACAAACAACTCAGTGAAACAAGGTACTTCATGAAATAATATTGGTGGTTTCTTCTGTGGTGTATTGTCTTGAAAATAAAATTAGCAGTAAATTAAAAGGCATACTACATCGATAGGTTTATCTGTTTATAGGAAACAGCAATATGAGTTATTTATGATAAACTATGTTCTCAGCAAACGTAGCCGCTTATTTTTCGGTCAATCTATACTAGTACGGTCTTACCGGCTATTCCATGTGATACAAACAATTATGGAAAAGCTTCTGTCCTCAAAACGTACACAAACCATCCTTGCATGAGGCTTGAAGAGAATTACAACCCGTATTCTTGGTACTCAACTAGAAGGCTTGAATGTAGCGAAATGCCAGCTTTGTGGTTCGTTCAGTAAATTGCTACAGTCCTGTACAATACACAAACTTGAACGATTATTTCTATTCAAAATGTTTTGTTTGCTTTACAAAGCGGAAAAATGGTACACTTTCTTACTACATATGTTTGTTCGCGTGAAGGTTTGTATGGGAAAAGTAGCCACACGTGTTGTTGTGGGAAGTTTTGACTGTGACATTTCCCAGTCACTGGTTGAAAGAATCAGTCTCGCCGGCCGGCTAAAACTTTTCAGAGCGTTTTCTTGACTTTCTATTTTCGTTCTAAACATAGTTTGAAAAAAGCTTCAATTCGACGCGAATTTGTGCGAATTACTTCAAATTTTCACAGATTGTTCGCAATTTATATCAGATAAAAAACGATTCCCGCATCTTTACTTGGATTGCGCGTTAGCAGTTTCACGAAGACCAAAATATATTCAGAACGGCTTCGAATTTCCACAATCGCCGACACATTTTCGTAAACAAGGTCTGTGGGAGTCCAGAAAAGCAAACAGATCTTAAATTCATTAGATTGCCGTGGAATTGGAGCTCTTGGAAACCAACTCGCTAATTCGGAAAAGAAGTTTATTTAAAAATCGCACTTTTATCAACATTACAAACCTTAGGTATATCGTTGTAGCCAATATTATAAGCTTTAAATGAGGTATAATTTATCTAAATACGACGAATATTCGAGACGCTACTTAATTTTATCCGGAACAGTACCCTGAAGGTATACGATAACCTTAAGTGTATGACGTCACGTACGCTAAAACATGACCAGGCATCCTCGCCCACAGGAACGGGTTCGCATAATGGCGGATGTAAAATTCAAGATTCGGAGTTAAAAAAATAAGACTTCCCGTCGTCGTATCGAAAAACGGTTTGAACTGGTAATAATATAGCCAATCTACTTTACGAATATGAGAAAAAATTGATATGTCAAAATTTGATCGTAGGGGCACTTTCAACCTCAAAATTGGCATTGGTAGTTTCAGACCTTCTAAAGTCTAGTTTACAACCATCCTCAATTTTCAACATATCAGCGTTCATGGCGGCTCTTTAATCAATTCCTTGCATCCGCATTCCATACTGCAGTCTTGCCCTTTCCCATCCCCCCTACTACAGCAGGTACAAGAGAAACCGCATTTAACATCGCTTACAAACCAAACGTGCATCAGATTGCAAAGAGCATCTAAACTGTAAAAAAATTGGAGGGGAGGGGGTCTGCTTTTCCCCCGAGCTATTAAATATGTTTCTAAAGATAGGAGGTACAGTCAATGAAGTATCACAAACATTTAGCAAATAACTGTCTTTGTTTTTTAAGTTTTTAAAGTTATGGAAATTTAATTTAATTTTAAAATCGAATTCAAATCAAAATAATAAAGTAATGTAGGCCTCTCCAGGTGTCAAGAGTTGAAAGCAACAACAACACGGGTATTCATTGCTGAGCGGATTTTAATATCGGGATACGATAGTATTGTCGTAAAAGTACTGGTAATTCCATACGTCCAAACGTGTATTTGTGTTACATCTTGAAAACTCCTTTCCCAACTTTCTTGGCGTTGTCTGTGCCGTTTTTTGCTATTTCCATAAACGAACGCATAAGGCCCTGGTCAAACGGTTTCAATGTCGGCTCAACATATGTTTTCAATATCTTTCAAAAACCACTTAATAATTCCCGAGTTAATTGGCCAACCAGGGGTCTCAATGTGTACCACGTGCAGTACTTTGAAACCCCGTCAAAGTACTCTCTATGGTACTTTGAAATCGTTTTCTAAGTCCAAGGATTTTGAGCTATGAATATTCATAGTTCAAAACCTTGGACTAAGAAAACGATTTCAAAATACTGTAGGCAAATACCTTGAACAAAGGGAAGTCTCACGACCGATCAGTGACTTTCCCAAACGAAAAAAGTTTCAAGGTACAATACCTGTCTTGATGCATACAGACCGTCTCTCCAATGTGGAACCTGTTTTTTTGCACACTACCCCGACACTGCGCATGTCAGTGACTCCAACTATAGCGCCAAACTATGTTTTTATCAAATTTCACGCCAGGTTGTAAACACGTACTCCGACGAGAACAAGCGCATAATTGTTAACATTCCATCTTTTCATTAACAATGGACGTTAATTTGATTACTTAAGTCAAACAAAGCAACTATACGTAAATACGCAAGTACAACCTACAATCCTGAAATATCGAAACTCTAAACGCATGAAGTTTAAAATCGTTGTGTTGTTTATCCCACAACCACCAAACAAGCATGAAATTATTAAGTAGCGTTTTTGAAGCCATTTCAAAGCCTCCAATTCGTACTGGACGGGATTTCAAAGTCCTCGCAATTAGTTCAGGTCCTCGGCGCTCGAAGTGGGCTTTGAAACATTACTTCAACGCCTTTCAGCAAAGTTTTCAGACAATTTCAAACAGTTTCAAGCTCTGCTTCAACAAATATTGTACCCGCGATGTTGAAACCGTTTGGTTAACAAAGAAAACAGATTTACATCTATTTCCATAGAATTTCTATCGACGGATTATTTGATATTGGGGGTAGCGTCAGTATTTGTTTTTTTATCGGGTAGCCAAGGTCGGTAAGGGGTTTAAAAAGGGTTAAAAGAAGCTTTAAAAACTTAAAAAAGAAAGACATTTATTTGCTAAATGTTTGTGATACTTCATTGATTGTACCTCCTATCTTTAGAAAAATATTTGATAGCTCGGGGGAAAAGGAGACCCCCTCCCCTTCAATTTTTTTACAGTTTAGATGCTCTTTGCAATCTGATGCACGTTTGGTTTGTAAGCGGTGTTAAATGCAGTTTCTCTTGTACCTGCTGTAGGTATTCAAAGGAATAAAAAAATATAAGAAAAACAATAAGCTGAAAATAATTCTGGTAGTTGTAGAAAAATGATGGCATCACGAAAAACGCGATTTAATTGTGACCTGTAACGTGACCTGTAACGTGACATGTGACCTGACATGTGAGCTGACCTGTGACCTGACCTTACCTGTGACCTGGCCTGTGACCTGACCTGTGACCTGTACTTTAAACCTGCCGAGCTCCAGACACGATTCCGGGAGGCCCGTCAGCGATGAAAATCGGCCGTGTTCGCGTGTCAAAACTATTGAACCGAGAATTATTGTAATATTACCACCTTATTATATAACTCTTCCTTGTTCGCTCAGAGGAAGTTCATAAACGTTTGATAATTTTAAGACTTCGAGGGAAATCGAGAGCAAAGTACCCTGTTTTGTTATGACAATCGGTAAGTCCAAAAGAAGAGTTCCTAAGGAGAGGAATCGCTCACTTAATTAATTCATGAAATGACCATATAAACTAACATAAATTAGCAGTGGTTTTAAAATGTACAATTTTGACAGCATTTGAGCGACGATGGTTGTTTAGTGTAGTGGTTGCGACGTTTGCCTTACAAGTAGTCGGCAGCGAGGTTCGAGTTCCAGAAAATCTCTCAAATTTTTTTTACCTCACCATTTTCTTCAGATTTTTTTCTTGAGAACCCTAGCTCTAGGTGGGTAAGATCTTGTTTACTGACCGGTTAGGTTTTTTTTATTTTTCAGGGTAGGATTTTAGTTAGTTTATATTGTCATTTCATGAATAAATTATGTGAGCGATTCCTCTCCTTAGGAGCTCGTGTCCAAAAGGACTGTGATTTTAATTAACCATGTGCCACAACTCCGAATTCCATAAGATGACGGATATTAACTACGAAGGAATAGGTCTTTCAATTTATATAAAGTTTTCTTTGAGCAAATTAATTCGCGCTCCTCAGAAATTTTCTCAATGTAGTACTCCGAAAACATAAAATCACGCCATCTTGTGATTGTGTGACCAAAGCCAAAGTGTCGTTAAAATCTTGTAGTTGAAGTAAAAACCTTACATATGTGTCACATTGGTAGAAAACAACATAAATCTGCTAACCTTTCCTCGGTTATGATATTCTGTATGGTCCATATATAATATTCTTTTAGACATATTCTTTGCCGTTCTTGACGAACCACAAGTCTGCCGCATGGCAAACGGTCGTAAGTTGAATTGAACGATCAAAACAGCTCCATTACTTAGGTGTTCCTCATGTATCCTGGTGCTCTTTGTGTCACGATATCAATTGCTTTGCAAGCATCCACTAAAACCATGATAAATAAGTGCCGTTTCAGAGCTTCTTTGTGATCTAATTTGCATATTGCCGAGACAAGAGCGCGTTGCCATGCGGACAGATAAATGTGCGAATAGATCAATATAGATATTATTTTTAGATGTTATTGCTACTCCGTTTCATTTCGATTTTGTTTTATCAAACTTGCACTCCCAAGAGAAAAAGCCCAATAATCACAAGGTACACTGGTTGACTATTGACTAACTGAGTATATATATAACAAAACGTTTTTCCCCTTGATCTTTAGCAGATACAATAAATAACTAGGATTATTAGGTTTGGTCTTCTTCTGAATCAGAATGTACAAAAGTGTATATATGCGAGATAACGGTAATTATGAAATTACAACAAGCCATAGTTGTTAACAAGAAACAACTTTAAATACCACCCATTTATAACAAGGAGAAAACGTTGTCCAGCAGACTTGGGTTCCCCCCTCCTCCTCCTCCCCCCGAAAAAAGGAAGAAGAAACATTACAACAACTGCGCTATCAAAAACATGGCATGCCATTGCTGTCCTACGATGTCTTCATCGCATTTGATAAACTTGAGGGATCAGCTTTTTGGGGGAACCACTTGTGTCTTGCCTTTCGAGTGTGGTAGCCTGGGGCGAGTGTAGCTTGCTATCTTTCGCTTGTTTTGGAAGAAACAACTTCCGCCGGACCGCCAAAACATAAAAGTATTTTATTATTAGCGTTTAGACCTAACCGACTCTACTGCTTTTTGATTAGACTATACGACTGGAGTACAGAAGTAATCTGCTGATTACATATATTATAGCGTAAACAGAACAATATTATAGTGAACTCAGAGTACCCGACCAGCGAATACCCTATGCTCAAGGCACCCAACGAGTACTTTTTGAAATTCGTTTGAAACCAGTTGTCTGCAGCTTATCTAGCCATTTTAAGGCACCTACTATGTCTTTTGACGTATTCTAGAAAGCTGTTAGCTGTTCGGATTTTCTAGGTGGAAATCGCGTCAACCGAAAATACTATGGCAAAATATTCCCGGCCTACGAATTTGTTAGTAGTCTAGAACATAACAAGACTTTTCTAGCCCAAGTAACTTCATGTTGCAAAGTTTTGTGGAGGTACGAATTTTTTAGGGATTCTTTTTTGCTGTTCTGACTCTATTGAGTATTGATCAGACGAATTGGGACGTACGAATATTTTAGGGGAAACCTTTTAGTCTCCCTTTTCTTCTATAATTTTCTAAGGATTGAAAAAAATCATAAAACAATTTTCTAGGAAAACAAATTTCAAATCCGAAAGTTTTAGGCTAACTTACTCTCCCGAACAGCTTTTTAACCGAAAACTTCGTTGGATGCCCTTGTATGCTGAGACAATACCTGTGACGATCCTCCTGCCACTATAGTATTATTGAAGAAAAATATTTTTGGTGCCTAAAAACCTAACGTACATGGCCGTGGCATTTTATTATTTAGCGTATGATGGAGAATACTAAAAAAAACATCACGGTGAGCATTCCTGCCTTCCGGCAGCCGATGCTGCGCATCGATTGCGTGACCATTCACATTGTCTCTGACCTTTAGCCTCCTAAAGCAGACCCCGTGGCGGGGAAGTGAAACGGAAATCGACGCGGGGGTCTGCTTTAGGAGGCTACTGACCTTTTGACCTGCGCTAGCAATTACTGAGTAGTACGGAGCCTTCTGGTTGCACCCATAATACATACTTCTATTGTTTTTTTATACTGCACTTGTGACGTGCGTAATTTGACACACCTATCACGTGGTAGGCACGAGGATAATAGGGAGGGCGTCACAGCTCGAGTAAGTTAGTATTGGTTTGGAGTCAGAGTGCGTTAGCAAATACAGAGTACGTTGGAGAGTATTACAGTCAAGGAATCACACTGAGTTTTGTATTTGGAATCAGATACTGGATATTAATTAAATATATTGGAGTTATTGGGCAACTGTGGAGTTCGTCTCGTAATTTCCCGTCCTCATCGTACCGGTCGAGCCGTGTAACGTATTTTGGTGACCCCGACATGATCGGTCTGAGGGAAGCAAAGATTGTTTGTATGGGACCGGATCTGTTCGGTTTTATACGGGTTGCCGACTGGAGAAACGAGAGGAATGAAAGCGAGCAACGGTTGTAAGTGATCGTGTAAGGAGTCAAGTTTATTCAAGTTGTTCCGAGGGCTTTTGAGGGGAAAGCGGCGGCAAGAGGGGCTGTATTATGAGTGTGATGGCGTAGGCAATAGGAAATGTCGATAATCTTGTTCTGGGAATCGAAGCCAAGGTATGCGGGTACGACGTTCCGGAGTTGGAAGAGCTGTCGCAGTTTCTAAAGGTCGATATCACGGCACAAGCTGCTATAAGGGCCGAAAAAGCTTCGAAAAAGCTTCGAGGATAACTTGATAAGTTGATCGATGGGCACGAAGAAAGCGGGGATAAAGATCAATTCGTCAATAGCTTATGGGAGTTTGTTTGCAGCAAGGAAAAAGGAACAAACGAACCGGGGGAAGCATAAAAGGCGAAAGAAGAGCTCGAAGAGCTACAGTCGAAAATGCTTGCAATGCTGAGCAAATACGACAAGTTATACCAAGAGGCAGAGAGTAAAATAAAGGGCGATGCTATTGGAAGTGCCGCAGGAAATTCCACGGTTGCGAGCGACTCGGCCCCGAAACTCCTTTCTTCGATGCCTTTTAGAAAGGAATTCAAGATTGCTGGCTCAATCGGAGGCAAGAAAGAGAAGGACAGACTCTCCTTTGTGGGTCTAATGCGGCAGATAGACAGTGGGGTGAGTAAAGGTTACTCAGAGAGCGAAATTATTGACGCTGTAATCAGAGCCATACATTCAAGCTCTAAGCTGAAAGCCTATTTAGAGATTATGAGCGACGTACCACTTCAGAACCCTAGACAAATAGTTCGTGTTCATTTTCTAGAGAAATCAGCGACCGAACTTTACCAGGAATCAACCACGCTGGTCCAAGAATCAAAGGAAAGCCCTCAGGATTTCCTTCTAAGGGCACTCTCGTTAAGGGAAAGGGTAGTGTTTGCCTCGAAAGCGGACGACACCATGAAATCCCGCGTTAGTCCAGAGTTTATTTTTTCACACTGTTGAAACCGGGCTAATAAACGAAGTGATACGGAATACGATTAGAGCGGTTTTACACAAACCTGGGGCTACAGACGACGAATTGATGGAAACTCTTAAAAAAATTGTGTCTCTGGAAGGCGAAAGGCAGATCAAGATGGGCGCGCGAAGCAAAAAGAAGGCGTCGGTCAGCTCGATTGATACCGCGAGTGACATGCCAGCTGAGACGAAGACAAACCAAAAACCCAATTTGACGAGCACGGTTAAGGACTTGCAAGCTAAAATAGCAGAACTGAATGCTAAATTCGACGCGTCGCGCAACGGCGAACAACCGGCCAAGCCTCGGAGGGTCAAGAGTAAGTGCAAAGCATGCGAGGAGGAGAATACTCCACATTGTGACCACTGCTTTAAATACGGGTCGGGCGAACATTTCGCTCGAGGTTGTAGGTCATTGAATTCGGGAAACGAGGACCACGGGACAGGAAGTAGCGGGTGATAGCCACAAGTCCCAACGTTGTAATCATTGTGGAAAAGGAGGATTGAACTTGTATCTTTGTGAGAACTGCCAGACCGTGTATTATTGTTCGGATAATTGCAAAGTGCTGGACGGGGAGTCCCATCAGATGATTTGTAGCGCTATTCACTTTTTGTCATCAGAAACCAGACAAGAAACCGGCACAATGGACGATGGTGTTTTTGTTTGCCATCTAACACCAAAACAAAGAACGGCGCTAGGGAAACTGATTGGCGATAAATGCACTATACTTTGCTCCTTGAATCACGTACACGGAGAGGCGCTGTGGGATCCTGGCGCTCAAGTTTCTTGGGTTTCGAAGGATTATGTGTGTGAGCACTTTCCCTCTGCGGAAATAAGGAGCATTGCCGAGTTCATTGGAGAACAGTCATTGGATTTAAAGGCGACGAACGGAACTAAACTTCCGTTTGAGGGCTGGATTGAAGTGGAATTTAAGTTGACTGACTCTGTAAATATTAATCAAATTACTGTTCCGTTTCTGGTTTCTGCACAACCGCTTGAACTTCCAATAATTGGGTACAACGATATTGAGGAAATTGTGAAAAGGAGTCCAGACAATGACATACTTACAGGCGCTTTGAACTCTCTTTTAACGTCAAGTTTCAAGGGTAAAGCGAGTGAGAACGTCATGGCTTTAGTTAATTTTGTACAATCCGCTGGTGAATCAGAAGAACGGTGCTCTCTGAAAACAATTAAGGGGGATGTGTTGATACCCAAATCGGAAACGGTACTAGTGACGTGTCGGGCTAATACCGGATTTGACAGCTATATTCGAACCGGAAGGTGATGGAAATATTCCGTCTGGGCTAGAGCTGAATGAGACATTAGTAACGCTACACAAGGTAACGGCGAGCAGAGTCAGCGTGGAGGTGACAAACAACACTAAGCATGACATTGTGTTAAAAGGCAGGACTGTGCTCGGTAAATTATATCTCGTGCGGTCTGTGACGTCATGGGATGTTGATCTCAAGGAGGAACCGGAAGTTTATCGCAAGGAACAACAAAGCCAGTCAGGAGATAATTGTGTAAACAAAGTGGAAGCGGGCCCTTTGGCTGAGATTGACTTGAGTGGCTTGGATGAAAATCAACGCGCGATGGCGAATCGAATGCTAAAGGACGAATCGGATTCTTTCTGTAAAGATGACGCAGACATTGGTTGCGTACCAAACCTTCAGATGAAGATAAATTTATCAGACGATGAGCCGATACAAAGGCACTATTCAAGGATACCCAAACCGCTTTATGCAGAAGTTAAAGCGTACATAGAAGATTTGTTAAACAGAGGTTGGATACAGCCTTCTCGCTCGCCATATTCGTCTTCTCTCGTTTGTGTTTGCAAAAAAGACGGTGATTTGCGCCTATGTATTGATTTTCGTGGCCTCAACAAGAACACGATTTCCGACAGACACCCTATACCACGCGTTCAAGACATCTTAGACAATTTGGGAGGCAATAAATGGTTTAGTATGCTGGATCAGAGCAAGGCATATCACAAGGGGTTTATTGAACCGAACTCGAGTTACCTTACTGCCTTCATTAGTCCATGGGGACTTCATGAGTGGGTCCGAATCCCGTTCGGATTGAAAAATGCTGTCCCGGAATATCAGCGTTTTATGGAGAATTGCTTGACTGGGCTTAGGGATGAAATATGTGTACCATACCTGGATGACGTTATCGTGTTTAGTAAAACGTTGGAGGAACATTTAGAACACATCCGATTAGTTTTGCGCCGATTGCGGGAACACGGAGTAAAACTTAAACCACGAAAATGTGGCTTGTTCCAGCACGAGGTTGCTTGTTTAGGACGTATTGTGTCGTCGGACGGTCACCGCCCAGATCCCTTGAACACTCAGGCAGTAGTCGCACTCAAGGGGAGCAAGCTGTCGACAGTATGGGAGGTGCGGAAGTTATTGGGACTGCTGGGCTACCTCGGAAGTATATCCCGAATTTCTTGAAAACTGCGAACTGTGTCTTCGAACTTTTGCAATCGAGTTCTTCAGACACAAGTAAGTCAGGCGTTACATCGGCGACTAAGATCAAGTGGATTGGCCAATATAAGCAGGCTTTAAATAGCCTAGTTGACTCTGTAGTATCCCCACCAATACTAAGCTATCCGAACTGGGATGAGGAGTTCGTTTTGTTTACTGATGCTTCGAAAGATGGCTTAGGCGCTGCGCTTTATCAGGAACAGGGCGGGCAACTTAAACCGATTGCATTCCCTTCCCGTACGTTATCGCCTGTAGAGCGCAATTATCACATGCACTCTGGGAACCTAGAATGTCTGGCACTGAATTGGGCCGTGTGCGAACACTTTCGTGATTATGTGTACTATGCGCCCCGTTTTACCGTGTACACGGACAATAATCCGCTTACTTACGTACAATCCACGGCGAAACTGAATGCCACGGGACACCGGTGGATTGCGGAACTTGCAGGTCGTCTGAACACTGTAGCGGATACGCTAAGTCGTATGCCCATGGATAAGGATATTCTTGACGAGTATTACACGCACACGACGTGTCAGGACGAGATTAGCGCCTCTTTTGCTGGAATAACTACGGTGAACTCGCCAGAAACTGCGTGGATAACAACGGATATCAGTGACAGCGCGAACATTTTGGATGCAATAGATCAACCCACGTTACGAAATCTGGAGGGAAGACGTGTGAATACAGCCGACTTACGAATCGCACAACAAGCTGATCGAAACATCGGCAGGGTAATCGAATTCAAACGGGATGGACAACGCCCACCACGACGCAGACGTCGCCACGAAACGCGCGCTACAAGGTCGTTATTACTGGAATGGAATAAATTGAAATCGGAAACGACGGACTTTTGCGTAAGCGGAGCGCAAATCGTTCACAACTTGTTCTCCCAGCAAATCTGCCAACACTTGTTTACCGGGAACTGCATCAAGAGATGGGCCACTTGGGGGCTGAGCGAGTCACACAACTGGCGAGGGAACGTTTTTACTGGCCCAACATGCAGCAGGATATCACACACTTTGTTATTAAAGTTTGGCGTTGTCTCAAGCAGCGCAAACAACACATACCCGCTCGGGCTCCAATGCAAAGTATAACTACAACTTCACCATTTGAACTGATCTCCGTCAGTTTTGATCTCCGTCAGAGTTTGTCCACTTAGAACGCAGCTCTGGCGGATACGAGTATATACTTGTAGTAGTAGATCATTTCACAAGGTTCGCGCAGGACTATCCTACCAGGAACAAATTGTCTAAGACTGTGGCAGATAAGTTATTCAATGATCTCATCCCGCGTTTTGGATTTCCTGCTCGCATACTACACGCAAACTACTTTAAGTCAGTCACATGGTCATAATACTAGGAACGGATATCTTCCGAGACTCCACAAGCCGAGGACAGAATGGGGAAGGCGTGCTACATACTTTAGGGCAACAAACGATTGGGCTTCCCTGCCAAATGAATTAAAAAAGCCCATGACGGAGGCCTCCTCTCAAAAGATTTATTATTATTATATTATTATATTAAGGCAAGGAATTCGAGAATAAGCTATTATTGGAGCTTGAAAGGCAGAGTGGTATTCGTCATGCGAGAACTACGCCCTACCACCGCCCTACCACAAGGTAACGGTCAGACAACGTTTCAATCACACGTTGCTAGCGATGCTGCGTACGGTGCCTGAAGATAAGAAACATAACTGGAAAGATCATGTCAACAAGGTTGTACATGCGTACAACTGTACGCCGAACGATAGTACAGGATTCTCGCCTTTTTATCTGTTGTATGGACGCTCTCCTATACTGCCCATCGTCTTGATTTTGGGCACTGAGGATCGACAGGACCGCCCTGTTAACCACAGTGGGTACGTCAATCGTTGGCAAACCGCCATGCAGCAGGCGTACAGTCTGGCTCTCGAGAGAGCGCAACAAAGTCAGACAAGAGGCGCTAACAGCTACAACAGACGACTTAACTACACTGAGCTGCAAGCAGGTGATCGAGTCCTGGTCAGGAATCTGACGCCTTGAAGAGGACCGGGGAAGCTCAGATCTCACTGGGAAGATTCAGTCTATGTTGTCGCCAATTGCAGAGGTGAGGGTCCTGTCTACGACGTCCGGCGTGAGAACGGCGAGGGCGACACACGTGTGCTGCATAGGAACCTCCTCTTCCCATGTGAGTTTCTACAGCCGGCTGCCCAGCGGCCTCCCGCCCCAGCGAGACGGCGACGGCGGGGACCAATGACACGTCAGCGACGCCAACCTGTGGATCCTGTCGTCGACAGCTCAGACAACTCAGAAAGCGAGAGTGACTGGGGGTACGGACCACTACGTCCTGAAGAACCGGGGGGAGGAGAGCAGCAAGAGGTCAGTGACCACAATACTGATACTGAGAACAGTGTAGCGACTGATAGATAACAATGCGCAGGCAGCAGACGCCACATACGAGGAACCAGAGGTAGAAGACGCCACAAACGAGGGACCAGAGACGCTCGAAGAAGCACAGGAGTTTACCGCTGTTCAGCACGAGGCAGAGAACACTGGCCGTTCTCAGCGTGTGCGTCTACCACCGGTTCGGCTGGCATATGATCAGTATGGTAATCAGGTGCTTCTTCAAGCGGTTAATACACTCGCGCAACAGTACACGCTCCCCCAAGGCTATGGTCAGGCGTGGAACAGCGTCGCGCAGAGTCCCGTTGGCTATGGTCCTGTAATAGCCTGGAACTACAGCTCTCAAGTTCAGCCGAACAGCGTCGCGCAGAGTCCCGTTGGCTATGGTCTTGTAATGGCCTGGAACTACAGCTCTCAAGTTCAGCCGTTCTGCACAGTACCCTACCAGCATTATCAAGCCGCATATTGAACATTTTAGCTGATTATTGACACTGATTTTTACGAGTAAGTTTTGAATGAACACTTTTCTATCGCATTATAAGTAAACTAGCCCATAGACATGTCTCTTTAATAATGTATTTCAAGAATTACCTATAGCTAGGGAAGTTTTAAGGTGTTCCTGTACACCTGTGTAACCACATTGAGGACGTATGGAATAGTTAAGTAGCCGTCGAAATAGCTTGCACTAGAAGAGGAACTCAGGAGGCCCGCGTGTTGGGACTGATCACCCCATCATCACCACACAGTAGTACAGTTCAAGAAGTGGTGACAAGTTGTTTTTAGTGGAGGTTTGTAGACGACTCACACCTCAGAGTTGGCAGTCTTTAAAGCAGGGAAGGATGAAACGTACGTAATTTGACACACCTATCACGTGGTAGGCACGAGGATAATAGGGAGGGCGTCACAGTTCGAGCAAGTTAGTCTTGGTTTGGAGTCAGAGTGCGTTTGAAAATACAGAGTACGTTGGAGAGTATTACAGTCAAGGAATCACACTGAGTTTTGTATTTGGAGTCAGATACTGGAGATGAATGAAATATATTGGAGTTATTGGGCAACTGTGGAGTTCGTCTCGTAATTTCCCGTCCTCGTACCGGTCGAGCCGTGTAACACACTTTCTAAAGGTTAGGGTGTTTTGTATTGTTGGGTAGGCCAATACTGTCGCTCGTTTCGAGACGTTCCACCTCACCCTAGCCTCCTCCGCAGGCAACTCGGTTCGGTTTCTTTTTCAGTCACAGGAAGCCCGCGCGCGAGGAGTCGAACGCGAGAGTAACTCCGCGACTAACTCGGCTCCAGTCCACTCCCTACTTCAAAACAATATCACAGGAAGCCCAACACTAAATTTATAAAAAAAAAGCGGAGGAGACCAACCCGATCCCAATTACTCCACGTTTATAAAACAAAATTGCAGTTGAGGTGCATGTGAATGTGCTCATGTTGTGGCATGTCATATTTATAGCGGATTTCGTAGGGCTTGGCAAGCTACAACAATCGGACTTACAATGACTTCCCTTTTTTTGTCTTTTTGATCCAATCAAATTATAGAGTTACGGTATGGTACGTTACTGTATGGTTATGGTAAGGCAACGGACGTGCCATATTATTTTGGCCCATTCATACGAAATCGATCTGCATTATTGTTTTCAATTATGACTATGATATTATCAAACAGTCCGAAAACATTCGATTCACTGACCATGTGTCAGTAATGTGTCAGTTATATCAGGAGCGGTTATATGTAAAGCGCCATGAGATGTGGTGAGTATGACGCTATATAAATATAGCCATTATCATTATTATTAGTGTTGTTGTTCTTATTATTATTAATGAAATAATTATTTATGACAAATGCGCTCTGAAGCGCCATTTTAGTAAAAGGGCGTAAGAAATGAAGTGTTAGTTATCCGTCACCAGTGCTCACCATGGCCATATTCTCTAGATCTGACCTCGAGGTGGGGAGGGGGGGGCTTTATTTAACTTAGGCCGCTAATTCAGGATGTCCATCCAGGGTTTCACAATGCTAATCCGTATTAATTCTTGGTGAGGCCTAAAGTTGTCAAATAATCATATTTTCATACTGCACGAAAATGGCGTAAACGGCATAAAAACGATTTTGTGACGGTGTCCTAGCGGATTTGCCCGGTATCAAATGAAGGGGGTTCTCGGCGGTCGTTTTAAAAACCACCCCGGAAAGGTAAGCATGCTGATAAATTAAAATAAGCTTAAGGGTGCGTTTACCAATTTCGTCGCTAAGCAGCGACGTTGCTATGAAGGGTCGGCGCGCGCGCGCACTCGTGCAATGGCGGTTTAGTGAAAAAGCAACGCGCGCGCTTGCAATGCTCCACTCCATCAGTTTTGTTTATATTTCGTAAAAGTTACAATGAAGTTGTTTTTGCTACTTGAACCCAGTTTTTTTTTTACTTTCCATGCTTCAAGTTTACTTAATATAATGCCGAAAAAGAGCGAGAAAACCGAGAAAACTATTCTAGCTGCGGAGGGTCGCTGGACGAGGGAAAATTCCGATGTCAGTACGTGGAATTCGGGTGTCAAGTGCAAACTAATTTTCGTTCGGATTTCGACAACGAAAGTTTGGAAAGTGCTCGGAAAGAGCTTGTTGATAACGATGGGAGTCAGAATGTACTTACAAGTGAGCAGCTATACGTGAGAGGAGTCTTCGAAGAGTTTGGTTTTGAGCCACTTTCACAAGAAAGTAGCGAAGAAAAATACAGTGCCAACGAAAGAGAAATCAACTCCATTTTTACGGCGGCTCGTCACGATACTAGGGACTTGACTGGAACTAATCGGTTAATAATGACGTTTTCATATATTCTGATACCAGAGTGTTCTGATACCCTGGACACTATTTATAACTATAAAGAAGCAAAGACCGATACAACGTAGAACGTAGATTGTCGTTCACGGTTGCTTGCTTGAACAATTCGTCAACTATTTCTAAGGCCGGAAATGTCTGTGAAAAATGCGAAAGTTAAACATAAATACGGAAACGAACGATGGCAAGTTCCTATTAACTTGCGACCATTCTTTTAGGGCGAACAAAATTTTGTAATTATTTCTTTATTGATCAATGGAGAATATTATAAGGATTACGAACATGTGCGATTGATATCAGTTACACATTATAGCAAGATATTCCTCTAGAATTGACATATTTAGCAGTGTTTTTGATTGCTATAGGATAGAAAACTGAGTCAGATTTTGATGTAAGCTTACCGTAAGTTGAATCGGGTTGTTTCTCCTCGACGCGACGTAAAGTATAAAAGTGAGTGACTTTATTTTAGTGTCAATGTATTATAATTTAGCTTTGCAGCTAATTGGGGACACGTGACTAGTCCTACGATTTTTATACGTCCTTATCCGAAAAGACGTGAAGGTCTAACCGTTTACTGTATTATGTAAAGGCTACACCTTCTACTCAGTTATTTTAAGACTAGATTAAGACCCCGAGTGTTGGTCCGGCCGGGGTTTGAACCTGCAACCTCCCGCTCGACAGACCGGCGCTTATTACAACCGGAAGGCGGTTAGACATGTGACTGATTATGGTGCAAATCGACTTCTTTGCGTGAATAAACCACTGGAATTAGATGTCTGATAATGCAGCTCTGTTTCAATTTCACTGATTTCATTTTCTTGTCCAATGCCTTTAGCTTTGCCCTCGCAAATTCCATCGGTACACGAGAATCCATATATGTAAAGATAATTGCTTTGTAACCACCCAAACGCGGCCGCGCCCCGTGGACCGCCCCGTGGGCCCTGGTAACAATATTATACTTCCGGTTTCACAAAAAATTAAACTGAGTTCGTGAAACAAAGAAAAGTCAATCCTTTTCACATAAAAATTGTCCTGAAGTCGCATTGCACAGAGCCAAGCATGGGTTTAGCGAAAAAAATAAAAACACGGAAGTTATGACCATCTTACTGTTACAATTCACGGGAAATTATTCTAAAACGATAAATTTTCGGTATATCGTAAAACGCATGCTACACCTTTTGTGCCTAACCCAGACCAATCATATATGCAAATATGAAAGCACTATCCCAAAGCAATCATGAGTTGATTGAATTTTTCTGCCTTGATGACGTAATAATGACGTCATACAATGACGTCATCAAAATAAAAAGGTCCGTCTCCCAGGAGTTCCTGAGTGATTTATTAATTATTTTACTCAAATTGTTGGCGTTTTATGGCGTTTTAAATTCTACTTAGCAACGGCCCAAATCAATTGGTAAACGCACCCTTAACGCCTAGCGTTTAAATATTCACTAGCTTTAAACTATAACTGTAGATATTAACCTAATTTAGTAAGCAATATACCGTTATATTTACGCTTATTACTTGTACCAAAATGTATTTTTAAGACTTGTATGTTGCCTCCTCCGCAGGCATATCAATGTTTTGAAGAAATCAGATTATGGACTCCCTGTGGCAGGTCAAGAAAAGAGAGGGAGCTGAGGATGAGGCTACCTTGTATGCATTTTTACCGGTTAAATAAATACTATTACTTACTTATAACACAGTGTGAATTGAGCGTATATTAAAGGAATATTAGCGGAGACAAAGCTGTGTTGGACTATTTTCATCGTTACGAACAAAAAATTTTGCAAACAAGGAATGCATTCAAAGTTAGGCTAAAAACTTGTTGGAAATGTCCATATCCGTTGTGGCTCCTACCTTATACTTCCTTTCATACACCTGTGACTCCTTTCCTTTTCTGTGATAAGCTACCTCTTGGTAACTCTACTTTGGCCATCCAAAACCATACAGAAAACGATAAAACGGTCTCCGCCTCCCCTACCCCCACGAACAAATACATTGTAACGCACTCTTGTCTCGGCAATATGCAAATTAATCACAACAGTGCATACAGGGTGGCAGCTTTGAAACGGCACTTATTTATCATGGTTCTAGTGGATGCTTCCCAAAGCTTGCAAAGTAAATTATATCATCGACACAAAGAGCACTAGGATATATGTGTTCATGAGGAACAATCGTTCAATTCAATTTACGACCGTTTGTCATGTGGACGGCACGTCAAGAACGGCAAAGAATATGTCTAAAAGAATAGTATGGACCATACAGAATATCTTAACCGAGGAAAGGTTAGCAGATTTATGTTGTTTTCTACCAATGTGACATAAATGTAAGGTTTTTACTTCAACTACAAGCTTTTAATGACACTTTGGCTTTGGTCACACAATCAGTGCTACATTGAGAAAATTTCTGAGGAGCGCGAATTAATTTGCCCAAAGAAACCTTTCAATAACTTGAAAGACCTATTCCCTCGTAGTTAATATCCATCATCTTATGCAATTTGGAGCTGTGGCACATGGTTAAAATCACAATCCTTTTGGACCTACCGATTGTCATAACAAAACAGGGTACTTTGCTCTCGACTTCCCTCGAAGTTTTAAAATAATCAAACGTTTATGAAATTCCTCTGAGCGAACAAGGAAGAGTCATACAATAAGCTGGTAGTATTACAATAATTCTCGGTTCATTAGTTTTGACACGCGAATCGAGCGAACACGGCCGATTTTCATCGCTGACGGGCCTCCCGGTGTACCAGCGATTTCGTCCCCCCCCCGTGGGACCACTGCCGGGACCACTAACTGCTGACCTTTAAAGATAAGCTCATCCTGGATGGTCAGCTCACAGCGTACATCGAAATATGGACGGGCACATTCCGGAACTTCAGCTCTTTTCTCCGGCAGTATTACCCTTCTGAGCGTTTGCTGCACTGCATCATCAGCTGATGCATTCCTCAGTTGCTGCCACCGTTCCTTGGTTACCGACAGCCCGGCGCGATGGTCGACTTCCTCCAGTTCCCTTGTGAAGTCACACGCATTCACCTCGGGAAGATACGCACGGCTGAGCGTGTCTGCGAGCACCATCTCCGTTCCTTTCTTGTACTTTACCCGCAGGCTGTACTTCTGCAGGCGCATGAGCATCCGTGCATGAGCATCCGCTGCTAACGGCTTGATAAATATCAGCTCCAAGGGCTTGTGATCGGTCTCCACATTGACGAGATGACGGCCATACACATATGCGTCGAACCGATCACACGCGAAAACTATCGCGAGAAGTTCTTTCTCGATCTGTGCGTATCGCGTTTCTGCCGGTGTGAGTACCCGCGACGCGTAGGCGACCGGTTGCCCATTCTGCATTAACGTCGCCCCGAGACCTGATTGAGATGCGTCGCACTGGAGGGTGACTTCGTCGTCCAAACTGTAGTATCGCAGTACTGGGGTCCTCGTGACAGCTTCCTTTAGGTTCTTGAAGGCTGTCTGCTGAGCGCTATCCCAGACCCAGTCCACATCACGCTGTGTTAACTCTCTCAGAGGCTTCGTAATGTCTGACAAATGAATCAGAAATTTCGCAAGATATTGCGCAAGTCCCAGCAGTCGCTGAACTCCAGCCTTATCTGTGGGGGTTGGCATTTCTGATATTGCTCTGACCTTCGCTGGATCCACCTGGAGACCCTTGTCAGTTGTGACATGGCCAATAAAAATAACCTCGTTCTGTCTCAGCTTCACTTTATCTGGATTTAGGCGGACATTCCGTTGCTCACACCGCTTGAGGAACGCTAACAGGTTTCAGTCGTGGTCCCGTGATGTCTCTTCATATATGTCACCATATCCTACAGCGATGAAGTCATCCGCCACTACCTCAATGCCAGTAAGCCCCTCAATCATCTCATGCATTCTCCGCTGAAATACTTCTGGCGCTGATGAAATTCCGAAGGGCATGCGTTTCCAGCGGTATCGTCCAAACGGTGTCTGGAATGTGGTGAGGTATGATGACTCTTTATCCAAACTCACATGCCAAAATACGTTGCGCACGTATAACACTGTAAACACCTTTGCCCCGTGCAGACGTGTCGCAATGTCCTCAATCGTCGGCATTTCGTAGTTCTCTCGTAGAATGGCGTGGTTGAGGTCCTTTGGATCGAGACACACACGCAGTTTTCCATTTTTCTTTGTCGCGGCCACCACCGAGCTTATCCACTCAGTGGGCCTAGTCACGGGAGCTATAACGTCCTGAAACACCAAGTCGTCCAGTGTCTCCTTCAGTTTTGGCCTCAGAGCCACGGCAACCCGCCTCGGAGCGTGCTGTTCCGGTCGGATGGTCGAATCCAGCTTGATTTTGTACTCTCCGTCCAATTTTCCAACCCCATCACTGAAGACGTTCGGAAATTTCGCTACAAACTGCTCCTTTGATAGCACTGCATCCGGTGTCTGTACTGCGTAAACTGGGGCATTCCCCGTCTCGGGCTTATTTAGCAGATCGTTATCATGGTACTGGACGATCCCCATGCCTACGCAAGCCTTGTGCCCTAATATGGGGCGAATGTCATCATTGTTAACCAGACGGCAGTCTAATAGATATGATGAGCCATTCCTCCAGACACGGAGCGGTACCCTACCAATGACTTTGATCTTCGATCCCCCATAAGCAACTAGTGAAGTTTCTATGGTCTGGACCTTTCCCAATTTCTCATCTTTGGATGCCTTCTTGCAGATATGCAAAGGAAGAACATTACACTGGGCGCCCGTATCAGGTTGGAAACGAATAAAGCTGCCAGACTCCAGCTGTAACGTAATTAGCTGGGAATCATCCAGCTTCACCGCCGATACTTCCTCCGTCTGGTACATTTCCTCTGCTTCATCCTCAACTTCTTCCGTGGCTCGGACGTCCTGTCGACATTTGGATGCGAAATGGTTCTTCAGTCCACACGCTCTGCAATCCTTTCCCAATGCTGGGCACGATTCCCGATTTTCCGGATGTCGAAATCCACAGTTACCACATTCGTGACTTTTGCGTTGTTGTTGTGATTTGCGACGGGAAAATCGCTTGGGATTTCTTGCACTCGATGCTCGCTCACGATCTTCAGTGTTGACTTTATTTACTTCAGAACCAACGATATCTCCGACTACCTTGATTTGGGCCCGCATGCTTTCGGATGCCCGGCATATCTCGTCAGTTTTGGCGAGCGTGAGACTTGCTTCACGCAAGAGTCTCTCTCTAACTTTGGCATCGTTTATTCCAAATAACAGCTTGTCCCTTAGTATCTGATCAGGCGTGATTTTGTCGAAGTCACAGCCTTCAGCCAGCTTTCGCAGAGAAGTCTTATAGTGGTCGTAAGACTCGCCAGCTTCTTGCATTCGTTGATGAAAACGGTAGCGCTCGAAAGGCACATTTCGGCGAGGCTCGCAGTACTCGGCGAATTTCTTCAGAACCGGCTCAATTTTCGTCTCTTCGCCTTCATTCCATCCGGTAAATGTTGAATAAACCTCTCTCGCCTCTTCGCCAATCACAGTCTGTAATGTAGCTACCTGGACAGGCTCTGATTTCTTGTCTACTTCCGTTACAAGAGCATAGTTTTGCCAAGCCCGCTGGAACTTTTTCCACTTCTCGGATGCATTGATATCGTGGATTTCTAGCGGCGCCGGCGGAGGCAGAGCAAATCCCGAAGCCATATTAGCACTGTAGCGACTGTAGACCACTGTAGAACTACTCAGGCGTGAGGTCGGTCACCGCCTGCCACCATGTAAGACACTGGGATATAGTTTATAGTGACTTTAATTCTCTTGATTATAGCAAGCGCTAAGTCTCTTACAAGTCTCCCGAGTATCTAGTATATCAGACTATTTTACTCGCACGTGTTATACATGGCGTGACATAGCTATGCGGCATAATGTGATTGGTTGATCATATACATAGAACATAATACAGACACAACATGTCACAAGGGGCTACCTATATGCAAAAGGAGAACGAATTCTATTTTTCGACTTTTCCCGCAGATTTTCGATTTTGTTTGATTTTTGTACTGAGACATTTGCTCTTAAGAAATAATGAATTCCTCATATTGTTATTGAGCTGAATAATTACAACACACACGCGGACTTGCCTAAACGATCACGCCATTTAAATCTCATTTTTACGGGCAAAAAAAGACGGCACGGCATCCCATATCTCGGCACGGTACCGATTTTACTCGTGCCGAGATTACCTACCAGAGGTATCTCGACACCTCTAAAATTTAGAGTACCAGTGCCTTACTAAACAAGGGACTGCTTTGTGTACGCGTTCAATGTTAGGGGTACCGTGCCACAATTTTATAGGCACCGTGCCGAGATTTGAGGTGCCGTGCCGTCTTTTTTACGGGTGTCAATGGATTCCAATCACTGTCTTGGAACATGCAATGCAACATGTATGCACGACGCGACCTTTCTTGAAATACCTGTATGTGAATTTTGTTTGAGGAAAGATAAATTATACTAATAAGAATGACTCGTCTGTTTCTTAGTTACAAAGTTTGCCACCTTACTTTTTATTGTTGTTGAATACTACTCTCGTTCTGCTGTTTCTACTCTCTCTCTCTTCTATGCAGTTCTGAGCTGTGTAAAGCATGTGGCGGGCAGCGTACAATATCAGGATATCTATGCGCTCATCGATCTCCACTTCCTCAGTGTAATTCTTGACAGGAAAAATCTGGTTCTTGGGAAGACCATCGAGTTTATGACTCACTTTTGTTACGACATCCCGAACTGCAATGCTGTGATAAACCTTGGTGAGGTCTTTATTAACGTGTTCGCACAGTTCGTCAATGTTGGTGAGAATGACAAACGTATGGATACCTGAAGGGGAAAAAACACGGGTGATAAGTTTTTAAAAATCCATAGTAATTAATCGTGTGTATTGGAGATGATGATGTAAAATTCAAAAACAAGACGAGTTATATACTGATTTTTTTTATATGAGGTCACCTCTGGCCTTGAGTTCATGCATTATTTGTTGCTCCTTTTGCCAGATTGCAGCACTTATGACGGTCACCATGGACGCGTTGATCACGATGCCGACACAGTGAGCTTCATCAGCCAATGTAGGGTTCCTCTTCAGTCCTTCAGTACGATCATGAACAGGTTCATTTTGAAACTGCAATAATCAAATAAAGTTAATCAGCTGGCTATCACGGAAGACGACAATCACGCGGCAACATTTTCGAAACAGCCTGATGATTTGCCAGTCTTTATTGAATGAAAAGGCAAGGAGCGTTACCCTAATCATCGAGTGGGATTCTAACAGCCATTTCACAGTTATTTTAGCTTGTATAAGGTAAGTCAACCTATTATCGGACACTGGTATATAATCAACTAAAGTCGATTGAGCTAACCGCCCTGGAAAGCGAGTATAACAGCCGACAGTTTACCTTGATCTGACTCATACAACGAAGAGGGCTATTGCCACTGTTTTTCTTCCTTCGTGATCTTTAGTAGTTGTGACTAAGTTTGCATAACCTGGTTCCTTTAGAATGTCACTATTCTCCCTGAAAATCGACTAAAGAAATCAGTTGTTGACAAACATGTCAAACGTACTTCGTGTAAGGGTGGCCGCCATCAGATATAAGCGTTGTTGTTGCCTTGTTCCATTTAGTTGTTTTATAGCTTCTACAGTGTGCGTGCCTCGAGCTTTTGTATTATTATAATAAGTAAACCGTTTCTTTGCGATAACTTATCTTTCCTTTGCTTTTGTCACTATAATACTCTGGGCAAACTGAAAAGGTATATTTCGGCCAGGTTTGTCATAATACAGTTAATCCTAAACGTCCAAAGGCGCTTTACATAGCTGGAAAACAGGCAAGTTAATTTACAAGCACTATAACATTAAAAAGCTATATTATATAGTAAGTGGCAACAAATTCCACAGTTTTAACGCAAAAAAAAACAACAGAAAAAGCCCTTTCTCCATAGCTCTTTTAAAAATTGACTGTAGGAACCTTCAGAAGGAACTTATTGGCATATTTCATCCGCTGTGAGAATTTAGGCAGCGAAAACTCCTGGCAGCGGAAAATCGCCACAGGATGCTATAAAGTATATCCATACGATAGAAGTTTTCTGGTGGAGTTGTGCTGTTTTCTTCTTTCTTTTTTTTTGGAGGGGGGGGGGGGGAGGGCGCAAGGCTACTGCAACGAACAGTCTCCGCACGAGGAAGGATCGGAACGCCATTTCTGCAACAGATAAACAGAAAGTATCTTTGAGAGTCAAGCAAAAAGACGATAGGGTAATTAGCTGCATCTATATAAAGTGTACAGGCTCAGATTTGCTTGAAAACCTTTTTGTGTCTCCTCTATAGGGAGATATTTATTTGTTTACATGCGTGCCTGCATGAGAATAAGGGCTACCAAATGGTAAATTCGAGCATTGACGAGCAGGCGAGCAGGAATAATTTTATTTTATCACAGCTGCGAGCAAATCGAGCACCTTGGGAAAAAGCAAGTACGACCAATGAGAGCAAACGCCTAAAACGACAAGCACTTCCAAATTTTGACTGACCATTCGGTAGCCCTAGAATACGTTCTGTTCGATATAGGTTGACTTACCTTACACAGCAATAGGATCTAAATGGGGTTAACTGACTACTGACAAACGGCCTTAAAAATAACTGACAAATGAGGAATTGTGTTTTACTGACAACCGAAAACTAACTGACAACTAACAAATTTGTTTTTTTGTGGGTCAAATATTGTAAATTTTCTCTAGTAATGATTAACTAGGGCTAACTGAAAAATGGCCAAAATTTTAACTGACAACTGACATGTAGATCCTGTACCGTTTGTACATATAGAATAGGAATATCGTTTTGTGACTACAAGGGATCTATTAATTAATACCTTGTAACCGTCAGGAAATTTGCCATCCACTGCTGCAAGAATTTCTGTGATTTGGATACCATAATTGGTTTGTTCCGTTTCCAAACCCATTGAATCACAGAACCGCCAGGGAAGGGGTTCTCCTCCGGCCCTTTCTTTAATGTCGTATATGCGATACTAAAAACCAGAAGGGCAAAACAAAATGATTATTTGGGAAATATGTTCACAATTGCTAAAAAAAAGTAATTAAATAAGCGCGTTTGTCCTACTCACGAGACTGTCTTCTTACTTGTTCTCTCTCGTGGAATAGAAGAGCTTGTTGGCTATAAAACGTACTTAATTGCATGTAATTAGATGCGCGTAAAAAATGAACTGTCAAGCAAAGACTTACATTCAAAGTGAAGCTTCTCGCCGCGATGCCAGTTAACGAGGTGGGGGCGACTCTCTTGCGATACACGTTACAAAGACTATTGATGAAGCTCGATTTGCCTCCTCTAATTTGTCCAGTAAGAATAATGTTAAAGTACGGCGTGGATTCTACTTGTGTAATCGATTTTACTGGTCTTAGGCATGCGACCTCCGTTTTGAGTTCGTCTCGCACACTGAAAAAAAATATGGTATGGTCAGAATATATGAGCCGTGTGACCTCTTTCTAAAGAGCTTCCTGTTAAAATATTAAATTAGTAATAATAATAATCATTCAGTATCATGAGAAGCTTGTTATAACAAAGTATTGTTCAGTGCAATATGTGTAGCCAGCGTAGCGGCGCATAAGGAAGAGGAGAAGGGGAGGGGAGGAAAATAAGGGGAGGGGCAGGGGAGAGGGTAGAGAAGAAAGGGATCACCTTGCGCACTCAGAGGACGGGACATTCCTATTATAGCTTACGTCCATCAACATAATAGTATTCTATTTTCAGCAGTCTTCTTAGTACTTATGACTGTAAATAGTATTCTATTTTCAGCAGTCTCCTTAGTACCTATATGGATGAGAACGGGGTACTTGGTTCCGCTTAACACAATGTGTGTGGCCAAGGCCATGACACCCCAACCTCAAACAAATCCGCGCCCCACGACACCCAAAATCAAATGGAGAGAGCACACCCAACCTACATTAACAGGGGACACTTCAAACTCAAATGCACATAGCATACCCCAAAGTAAACTGGCGCAAAACATTTGCGTAGATACGCCGATAAGCCAAAATGAAGAACACTTGCTGTACAATGTTTGTAAACAAATAAGCAAGTTCGATCAGAAGCCAAATAATGGACATAACATAGAATGTTTGCTGCAACAACAAGCAGCTAGCCCATACCAGAGTAGCAGATAATTGCCGCCATCCGTGGATATAACTGAAGCGTCTAAATTACCTGAATCTAAGTTTTAACCCGGGGATGGTGGCCCTGGCGCCCAGTAATCCGGGAGAGTACTTAGTGACTCTTCCAGGCACCGCCATAGAAAACTAACTAAGAAAAAGTGACAAAGGACCCTTATCCCGAAATGGAAATGTTACGAAAGCCGAGGCGCCGGGTGCGAAAATATTTGAAAACTAGCGAAGAATGCCTCGTGCGACTACTGAGAATAAAAGCGCGCAAACAAAAAGGCCAAGAGAATAAAACGCATTTCGTACATGGCTGATATCACAATAAAGCGTGTAAATTGCCAAAACAAAATAGCACGGCCATGGGGAAATAAATAATGCCAAATACGTCCCATACCTTAAACTCAAAAACCGGTGAAACAGAATATGAATTTAGCCGAAATTGCTCACACTACAAACGTACACAAAATAAAGTATACGATATCACGGCCACGGGGCAATAAATAATACCAAATACGGCCCATGCCTTAAACTCAATGAGCGGCGAATATGAATTTAGCCGAAACTGCTCATACTACGAACGTGCACAAAATAAAGCATGCATATCATGGCCATGGGGAAACCAATAATACCAAATATATCCCATGCCATAAATTTACAGAGCATGCAGCTAAAATACATCGAGCTTAAACTTCTCGCAAAACACGTGTGCACTACAAGAAAGCATGCAAGGAAAGTCCTGAGTTGACCAGGAAACTGCTAAAGGCAGCAAATATAAATGTAGACAGTAATAAGGTATCATATTTTTCTCTTTGTTACATGTTGAATACATGCTTTTGCATTATCGCTTTGGGATCAATTAGGAGTTCTATAAATACCACTCCTTCACACGTTCATACCACTTGACATCGAATTAATCAGCAGCGGCCTTAGTTTTTCAGTCTTGACATATTGTAGCTCTCTTATTAGTTTGAGTTAATAGTACGTAACAGTAACTGTAACATAACTGTCTCTGAGTACGTATACAATTGCAATAACTTGTATTATATTTGCAATATTGTTCTTAAAAGTATTATTAGGAAGTTTTAAAAACCTTTTGACTCCAGAGGTAGAGGTGAATTCGCACTGGTTTGAAGAATACGTTTACGGGTTTTTCCTCAACTGGTTTTTTTTTATCCCGGTTTTTCGTATCCGGCAATTCACCATCTAAAATCTAAAATGACTCTTGCAACACTAATCCTTTAATTATTATGGACCAGAAGCAGCGCGCAACCCTGAAGTTCCTCTCTTCCCCCTTCCACCCCCCATTCAATGTTGGGAAAAAAAATAGAGACCAAACCAGTACGAAAGTTTATCCAACATTGAAATGAGGGGGTGCGGGGGACGTGTTCCAACTATTCATGTCCAAAGCTGTCTGAATATCACATTTCTTTTCTCGTATCAAAAAATAATGTAACGCACGCGTTTGTGACAAAATTATTGGGAGTGATATGATGGAAGTACCAAACTCTCGCACGTTCGCTTCGCTTTAAAACAGTATTTATATTGAGTTTAGCTACTCTACACAGAAAGAATACTTTGGATTACATTTTGATTAATGAGAATGGTATTTCGAGGCAAAATTCATGTGGGAAAGCGCTCATACATTTTATATTTACGAGGAGTTAAAACCTGTCCCTACGTGAAGTAGCAAAAGAGTGCGAAGTCTCTCCATCTACAGTTCTGAGAAGCATTTATCATTTGTTGTCATCGCGAATGCCTAATAATGTCCGAGAAAGAACAATTATAAAATAAACTGCATTGTAAAATTCATTAATTATTCATAAGATTGCTAACCAATCCAAACGCAGCATTCTAGTCACATGAATATATATCACTGTAAACTCGCATACATAACTTGATTAGATATTCAGTCCGTACTTAGTGCTTGATTGATACAACAGTGGTTAATAAAATATCAGTGCTGTATCAGATATACAGACTCTTATTAATAAACATATGTATCACTGATACTCTTATGTCGTGTCACTGATACATATGATGTTTTTATGGGTTTAAGCTGTAGTTACGAGAGACACCGTTTTGTCGTTTCGCTCCGCTGTTTATTCCCATGCTCTTCTCTAGCTGTCAATCACTTATTGCTTACATAATTACTTCCGGTGAAACACTACAATACAGACACTGATGTTTTAATCAGCAATTCTGTACCAACAAACACTGTCCTAGTATCTGTTGGGGGAGGTATCACAACCGATCAAAGACTTCCCTTATCCTAGTTGGGTGAATTGTCAAACGAAGACTTTTCTGTTGCATATTGCATCGAGACCGTCTAATCAGTGTGGGACCTGTTTTGGGGCACATGGCGCATGACCGTTAAGTAAACTATAGAGCTGAACTCTATATGTTACGTTTTCCAACACAATTTCATATATTTTTAAATAGTATATAGTTTCTTTTTATAAGTAGACTCGTAGAGTAGAGCTCGAGTTAGCATAGGTCGATACAACACTCTCGCTCATGTTGTTAACACTACATATCAGCTTTTTTGTTAAGTACTTAATACTTAACGGCTTCGTTGTATTTCAATAAATAATTACTTGGAAATGTCAAACGTGCTGATAAAGTTGTTACTAAAATGTTCGACTTTACTCTGGATTACCATCGGTTTACCATCGATTTACCATCGGATTACCCGTTAAATGGACACGTTACCACGGTTAACCACGATTTACCAACAACTTTACAATAAACAAAGACTGCTAAGATCATACTTTTAATTCAATTGGTAAATCGTAGTAATCCATGGTAACGCGTCCATTTAACGGGTAATCCGGTGGTAAACCGATGGTAAACCGTTACAAAACCCGCTAAACTTAAGGTACTGTTGTTCAAAATGATATTCTTTACAAGTTATTCAACGTACATTTGCTGTAACACGAGGTTTTATAGCTACG
Source organism: Actinernus sp. WN-2022 (assembly GCA_030867875.1). Lineage (NCBI taxonomy): Eukaryota > Metazoa > Cnidaria > Anthozoa > Actiniaria > Actinernidae > Actinernus > Actinernus sp. WN-2022. The sequence continues at coordinate 87,196 of JAOWCC010001630.1, forward strand.
TTGTGTGTAACTGACATGCGTAGTTGGGATACGGAGCGAAACTTTGATTCCCATAATGTTAGGCCGGTTGCGTATTAATACCTGTGGGCTGTGAGCCACGGGGCATTTGTTCTTGGGTGCACTTACGTTGTTGGTTAAGCAACCCTGAGTCTCATCTTATGAACTGAAACTCTCCGCTTAGGGTCTTTTTAAAGATTTTCACTGTACGTACGAGGGTCTTTATAAAGTTTAATGATGAAGCCTTATAAGGATGGACTAGGAGGGTTTTTATAAGACGTTTCACTGTACGAGTGTGGCCCTATATAAACGTCATTGTTGAGGCCTTTTTCCTTTGTTCAACAAAGTAAAATGACCTCACTACAGTGAAAAGTCGTATGAAGACTCTTTCGTCTTACCGGGGTATAAAGGCGCATAAACGTGAGTGATTTGCTTCATGTAATTGGACAACATGGTCATTAATTATGTATGCCTTTTGAAGTTTCGTTCACCAATGTTACAACCATGAAAGTAAAACACAAAACGAACGGCAATTTTGCCTCGTTTTCATGTCGAACAGGACAATAAGGCTAAGTAGATCATCAATACTTACATGGCTGATTATAATCTGAAATTCGTTCATTTAGATTTGTATTTTAAAAGAACTGTAAATATATTTTTATAACATTGATATTAATTGGCATATGGCAGTACATTTTTAGTAATTATAATGGTGGTAGTACTGACAATAAACTCTCTTATCTGCAGACTCGCCTGTGATTAGATTAATATCCATTAATTGTTATAATAGCCGCTATCATCTTTGACTTTAGTACTGCTAAAAAAAACTACTACTGAAACACAGAGACGTTACAAATGAATAAACACCCGGCAAGAAATGATGTATCTCGTACTTCAAATTTGTTAAACTACATTATGTGACTCTCAATCGAATTTAGTTTGGGTTGCAAGTCGATAACACAACCCGAATTAGCAGTAGTTTAAAGCATCTAATTCAACATTTTACTAGCTCTACTCTAAAAAAACAAACCATGAATAATATTTCTAGTCGATTGTGAAATGACGCTTACTATTTTCTAATGAGTTTTTCCCGTGAATATAATGGATACAACCTATAATGTCCCACAACAGTAGTTCACTGGTTTAATTAAACGTCGCGTGACGTTAACGAATGTCTATTCTCAGACACCTTAGGACTCTTGCAACACTAATCCTTTAATTGTTATGGACCAGAAGCAGCGCGCAACCCTGAAGTTCCTCTCTCCCCCCTTCCACCCCCCATTCAAAGTTGGGGAAAAAAAGTGACCAAACCAGTACGAAAGTTTATCCAACATTGAAATGAGGGGGTGTGGGGGACGTGTTCCAACTATTCATGTCCAAAGCTGTAGCTCAGAATTGTACTATTACTGTAGTGGACTATTGTTGTTAATTATAACACCAATTACTGCTGTAACTTGAATGCAATAAACGATGCTGTCAGCTGTGCGGCTCACATTTCTGATTCACATTTCAACATTATTATTATTACTCGGTCTGCCTGTGGCAGCACCGAGTCTTAAAATGCAAGCCGTTATTAATTTTTTTTTGTTGGGTGTCGCAAAATTTCTGCGCATGCGTTAAAGGTCAAGTTCACCACCAATCAGATCGCACTGTGCTGGTCACGTAACACTCGCCAGGTTAATTTATTTACATAATTTAATACAGTAAATCAAAATGGTCGACCGGCGAGGGCGAAAGCCTTCCAACAGGCTCAGGATATTTCAACTGGCGCTCATTGTCAGAAATCTATTCCATCGTGGGCAATTATGCAATACAACCTAAATTTGGGTCAGGTCTTGTACAGCTAAGGCATGTTTTACGACAGAATAACCAGAGTCTTTCTACTGGATTGAGAGCTCGAGACATTATACATGTCTGCTAATATGGAGAAAACTGAAACAAAAAATGAACTTTGACGGCAGAAACCCTCATTGAGCCAAGCGGAATATTTACATGATCCGCTAAGATTTTTACAAATCTTAGTTAAGCAGATATTTTCAGTGTATGCCAACTGAAATGCTGTGCTCGTTTTCTGGTTACCGCTCAGTGGGGCAACTACACGAACAAGAAGCATGAACTGCCAGCAAAGAGAGAGGAAAAAGTACTTGAAATGCACAGCGCTAGCTGAAGTAGGGAATATATATAATATCTGAGACGTTAAATTACGTTACTGTGAAGAGGATCAAAATTCAAGTTTTGTAGCTTGAGACTGTCTTCTGCCGTCACTCGTGAGAGAAATTGGAAAAGATCTTCCAAAGATCTGTAAGAACCAGAATGACCAAAGCGGTCCAAAATTTTCCCGACCCTACCCAAAACGATGCAAATCGCCTTTTTTCATAGGGGGACCCCCAAGCGTGAAATTATATGATTTTGGCGGTTACAGACTAAATTTGAATTTGGAACTCGCCAATCAGAGGACCAAGACAGTGGGCTGGGCTCTTCACCAAGTGTTATGACAGTTCCACGTGAGAAATTTCCTCGAGCGGAAGTATAATTTCACGCTTGGGGGTCCTCCCATGAAAAAAGGCGATTTGCATCGTTTTGGGTAGGGTCGCAAAATTTTTGGACCGCTTTGGTCATTCTGCTTCTTACAGATCATTGGAAGGTCGCGCTTTTTGGGTCTCGAGGAGGCCGTTTGGCAATGATAAATTTGATGGATTTTCCTAAATCTCTGGTCAGATGTTGCTTGATAACTATTCTCTCCTGTGCCGAAAGCTGAATAGCGAAGAAAAGTTCCGATTTTTGGGTGATCTTTGAGGTAAGTGTGTGCTTTGGCGAGGTCGAGTAATTTTCTTAGAGCCGCGGCCAACGGTCAAAATTTCGAATCCTAATAAACTGCTTTAGAAGGCCCCAAATCGCCAAAAAAACACTCACACAACTTCATTAAGTATTAATCTTTTATTATTAAAGATTTGTTTCCTAGGAATCGGAAAAAAGGATTCACACCGAACAATTATATAAACTCTTCTGAGATCGTTATCGGAAAATCTAGTGGTCCCGCTTCCTCAGTTGAAACTAATCGATAAACCACAGGTAACCCAATAGACTAATAAGCGGGAAATATACGTCGAGTCTGGGAAGCCTGTGCTGTAAGTAAACTCTTTTTGATTTGAATAAATTTCCTCTCAGTTTGTCTGTTAATGTACTTTCTCTTCTAATTATCGCTTGATTTAGAGTATGCGTACCTCAGAATAAATTATTGTGTCGATAAGCGCAAATGTTTTTTTTGTAAAACAGTCTGAATTTGAGAAGCGGACTTAGAAGAGCTTTCTCATTAGGAATTACAATTTTTTTCTTGCTATGAAATTTATGTTTCATTTCACATTTAATCATACAGTTTTAGCCGGACATTTCCCCGAGTTTTTGATCAATTTTCAATCAAATTCAAAGTCTGAATATGTCATTGTATTGCATTTATACACTTGAATTGCCAGTATTCTGTTGTTCAAATCCTGCGTTATCATAATCATGTCATAAAAGCAATTAATAGACCAGACGTTTTTATGACGTTCTCACTGCAACCTCGTAACCAGGGTCTTCTCGGTCAGATCCAAGATGGCGGCGACTCCGAGAGAAGACCCTGGTAAACGCTGAATCACGTGACCAAAAAATCTCCAGAAATCATGGAGATTTTAATCACGTGATGTGGGCATCCAATATGGCGGCCAAGCTAAATATGGAAATGTTAACACGTGCCTACAAACCATAGGTATCCCAATCCGGAGTGAGCGAGATGCGATTAACGGTATTTCCACGCGGCGAAGGACGAAGTGAAAACAGGTCTACTAAACAGTTCGAAATGGAGTTTACTTGGATAAAGAAACAGTGGAAGAGTATCACAAAGCTACCAGGATGTATCTAAGCTAGAAGAGAATCCTAAAAAGCCGTTCATTTTCTGTGAGTAAGGCCGTAGTCTTCAGCAAAGCTGACAAACTCTGACGATGCATACTGAGGGATACCGTGACGACTAAAGATTGATTTAAGGTGCGAGATTACACTGCATGAGGTAGTATTCGATAGCAAGGCAGTTTCAATGTAAACCTAGAGTAATAATCTACCACCAGTAGATATTTCTTACCTCGCCAATCAAACAAGTCAGTCGCTACCTTTTCCACAGGTAGTCAGGTAGCTCTGATGCTATCATCGGCTCTGCTTGGTTTCTACTTAGTTTCCTACACACTGGACAGTTCTTGACAAGTTCCTCTAATTGTCTACTCACTTTGGGCCACCATACAGGTTCTCTTGCCCTCGCTCTATGCTTGGTGATTCCCTGGTGCCCTGTGTGTAACTTGTCTAAGATATCCATACGCATAGATGTAGGAATAACTAAACAAGTCCTTTAAGTAACAGTCCATGTTGCACTGTTAGCTCTGCTGCAAAAGGACCCTTGAGGGTGCTCTTGTCAGGCCATCCCTCCATGCAGTAGGTCATTATCTGTTTGCAGACTTCATCTTCTTCTAGCTAGATGGACACGTATTTCATCAAGACGCTTACAACCTTGTAATCTTTCTTGATCTAAAAAAGGCGTTTGATACCGTAAATCATGAGATCCTCTTGGATAAACTCATGGTTTACGGTATCAAAGGACATGCCTTAGGCCTTATGAAATCTTATTTAAACAATAGAGAGCAAACTTGCCAGGTTAACGGCAAGCTCTCTGGTCATAGAAAAGTAACCTGTGGAATCCCTCAAGGGTCAATTCTCGGTCCACTTCTGTTCATACTATATATTAATGATTTGCCAAACTGTCTCGAGCATACAACCCCTAGGTTGTTTGCAGATGATACGAGCCTAACGGCTGTTGGCAGGTCAGTTAGTGAAGCTGAAGTGGTCCTGAATTATGACCTTAGTAATGTTAAAAAATGGCTATCAGCTAACAAATTAAGCCTGAATATAGCCAAAACAGAGTACACCTTGATTGGATCAAGACCCAAAATACAAAATCTTGCCGCAGAACCTAATGTTCTTATTGGCGTTGACCCAGTCAAACGAGTCAATAATTGCAAGATACTCGGTGTACGCATAGACGAATTTCTAACATAGGAAAAACACATCGATGACATAGCCAAGAAAGTCTCATCGGGAATTGGGGCAATAAAAATGCTCAGGGAATTTGTAGACCGTGATACGCTAGTATGCGTTTATAATGCCCTTGTGCAACCCCACTTCGACTATTGTTGCGAGGTGTGGGACACATTGGGAAGCATACTATCACAGCGTCTGCAGAAACTTCAAAACAGGTGCGCTAGGGTGATTATGAAGCGTCCGAACGAAGCTGGGCAATCTGAAATAGCTCTCCGCTCATTGGGTTGGATCACACTTGAGGAGCGGAGAGCTAAAATTAAGGCTGGACTCATGTTCAAAATAATCAACAATTTGGCACCTCAACGGCTCTCTAGCATCTTCAATGACTCGTATGCAGTCAATTGCAACTACGACCTGCGGAATACACGTAAAAAAGTTTTCGTTCCTCTTCCTAAAACTGAATTCCTAAAAAAGAGCCTTAGTTACAATGGCGCCAAAATATGGAATGAATTACCTATAGAATTAAGAACCTCTGAGTCATTAGCCCAGTTTCGTTCAAAGATTTCCCCCGGCCTATTAGCGTAATTATATGCAGGGGTATCTAAATATAGTAGTTAGCAGTTTATAGTAGTATTTATAGTAGTATTTATCATAGATTGACATGTATTCGGTTAGTTTTTAGCTTAGAACATTATTTTATTTATACGAGTAGTGCACGCCCCTTCTGGAAATCAGCTTCTAGTTGTGAGGGTGCTGCGTGTGTTTTAAATAAAGTTGATCTAACTACTAGCTGGTAAGCTCTGAACAACATGGTTCACGTAGATACTTGAATCTTCTTCAAGTAGATGATATGTTGCATTCGGTTCACATACTGGCGCTCTGGAGAGTGCATCAGGGCAGGTGAGACTTTTCCCTGGTACATGCGTTATGGTAAAGTAGTACTTCACAAGCCTCATCTTGAACCTCTGAATCCGTTTTGGGAGACAGTCAAGGTCTTTCACTGAGCTGAGGAGGTAGATTAGAGATTTGTGGTCTGTGAAAATCTGTAAGGTCTTTCCTAACAGATAGCTATTGAATCGCTCACAGGCCCATGTTGCCGCAAGGGCCTCCTTTTCGATTTGAGCATAACGTTGCTCACAGCTTGAAAGTGACCTTGAAAGTGACCTAGACTGGTAAGCCACTGGTCGCCAAGATAAGTCGGGTTGCTGTTGCTCCAAGACTGCACCTAGACCATATGACGACGCGTCTGCGGAAACTCTGGTTTCCAGTTGTGCATCATAATGAGCTAACACTGTTTCATTGTTAAGGATTTTCTTCATAGCGACAAAATAATGCTTCTTGTTGTGGTTGTCCCCAGGTCCACAAATTCTTGATGCTGAGCAGATCTCTGAGAGGTTTAGAAGCTAGTCTCTGCAAGTTTGCAAGAGAACTTGCCAAGTTGGTTGGCCATTCCCAGGAATCTTCGTAACTCATGTACATTCTTTGGTTCCTCCATATCAGCTATTGCCTTTAACTTGGCAGGGTTGGGACGTATGCCTCCAGCATCAACCACGTGACCCAGGAAGGTGACTCTGTCTTTAGATAACTCACATTTATCTCTATTAAGTGTCACACCTGCTTCTTCGATTCCAGCTTACTGAGCACTTTCTTGAGGCGTTCATCGTGTTCCTTTTGATCACGACCATACGGCACTAGCGTGTCATCAATCATATTGACAGTTCCTTCAACACCCGTGAGAATAGCAGTCATTCGCTTTTGAAAGTGCTCAGGTGCCGAAGTTATTCCAAATGGCAGTCTGTTATAGCAAAATCTGCCGAATGGAGTAATGAATGTTGTAAACAAAGCTGACCCTTACCAAAATTGAGTACATTTGGGGTATACTTCATTTGTACCTAAAGTATACCCCAAACCTACCCGAAATAGGTACAAAATAGGTATACCTAAAGTAACGCACTTTTGGAACCATTATGGGTACATCTGAGGTATACCTCAAATGTACCTCTTTAACTAAAGACAGTACTACAAATAATATTCAAAAAAATGTGGGGTATACCTCATTTGTACCTAAATTATACCCCAAACGTACCCAAAATAGGTACATACTAGGTATATCCAAAGTATCACACTTTTGGGAACCTGCATTTTGGGTACACTTGAGGTATACCACAAATGTACCTCTTCAACTAGACTGTACTCCAAAATACTGCATGTACACCTGCAGGTAGGGTATATAACTTTTGCAGGCATTCAAGGTGTACTTAAAAAGTTCCACCAATGATGTTGAAAGTCGTAAATCGTAGATATATTTTTTATTACTTGAACTGATCATTAAGCAAATGCTACAAGGTACATGGCCAGAAATGCCATTTGCAGTATAAAAATTTAGTCTGATTCACAAATAGTCCAACTGAAACTATAACCACAATTTGATTTGTAATAATATTGACTTTAACTTTTGTTTTTGGATGTTTCAATAACATTGGACTCAGCTGCATAATAGTGCCTTGTCTTGCTCTCCATGGAATCAGCATTCTTCAGTTTCATCTGTTTGCTTTATTGTTCTACAAGAAACAAATGTATACTCTATAGATTACCAACCAGGCATGGGTTTCAATTGATAAGTGCATTATATATATTTTATACACTAGAAAATAACCGGTTACTTTGTGCTGAAATTCATCAATACAAAAAAAATAACATGGTTCAAATTGTATTGAAAAACTAAAACCATACCATTGTCTTGCAACTGATTTCAGTATGACATGCATAGAGATAGATAATAATAATTATTATTTGACATACTGATTCGACACAATCATTCTGAGAAAAATTATGCTTCTGTTCTGCAACGCAATATCTTGGCAGTCTGTAAGATACTTGGAATAAAAATAAGAAACTAAATAATTTGATTTGGTACCTCAAAACCATCATAAACCAGTGAGCCTGGTTACAAAGCATGTTGAATGGTTGTGTCGAATGAGTACATATCTATGTTGAATGATTCCAGCCCTATACATGTAATGGCTAAACTGCAGAATACAATGCCACTTCAGTGCCACTTAAAAAGATGACTTGACAACTTTGTTAAATTCTCCATTATAGTTCAGGTTTATTTACACTCGTTATATGAACGATTTTAGGTTTTAAATGGTTACTCAGGTTAGGGTTTTTTATTTGGCCATGGGGGTTAGGTTTTTAGAACTAATTATATAAGTGGTGTTGTATTTGCTAGTTGCTCCTTAATTTGAAAAAGCTAAATAAACATGAAATGTATATCTAGTTTGCCATGGTGTTATTGCATGTATGGTAGACCTACATGTATGTGTTTCTATAAGTGGCAGTAAAAAATCAATCAGATCGAGTGCAGATCAGATTTGAGGTAGAAATAATACGGCTTCCAAATTTATTTTAATCAACTGCATGATAACACAAAATTATATATAAATTAAGTGCGTGTGTATATCACTACATGGTACATCATGGTACATGTACTTAATCCAAAGCAACTGATCGAGACTAGCTCGTGATCATGCATAGATCAGAGGTACAACTAGGCGATGAACATGTACAAGAAATTATGATGTAAAAATTACCAAAGTCCAAAGGTTTTGCTCTACATCCATGATCACAAAACACAATTAATTCACAAGCAATTTACCTTAAATATGCGAGTAATATCCTGAGGATTCCAATAAAGAAGAAGAACGCACGTCTGTTATGGTTGCGGGTATTTGTTGAACATATCCCTCCTGAGCAAAGACCGTTGGAAATTTAACGACTTCACATTTTGAGCGCCAGAACTGTTCCGGTAATCTGATTGGTTATGATGCTGACAGTGACATTCCAAAAATACTCGGTGTTCAATTTCGGATGCATCTTTGAGCCGCCTTTGAACGGTTTCCTTGATTAAAAAAGTCGGGAAAGCACTCCTCTTTTCCTAAATGCCTGCTTATCCAGAAAGGAAAAGGTTTTGATGGCACGAGAATAAGAAGAACTAGTCATCAAATGGTTTAACTTCAAGACGCCAGTTCGCTACGTTTAGGGTCCGCCATCTTGTTTTGATGTGGTTACTGCTGACCAACTGTTGAAACATGCGGGCACATCCAAGGTATTGTTGATACACAGGCTACCCGAGCGTAAGGTTTTTGATTAGGAAGAAATAATCACCCGAATGCGCTGAAATTGCACACAGACACAGCATATTAACTGACAAACACACAAGTAAAGTCTAATTTCTTTTATTTCAATATTTACAGAATTATTGCAATTTCTAAAAACTATAAATTCCCAGTCATCTTGTAAAATAAACGGTTAATCAAAACGCTTGAGTAGCCTGTGGTCGATGATGGCTAAAATCGATATCTCAATCGTGAAATATTTTCATTCTTTAACCCTGCTTTAACTCATGCAGTCATGAATAAATTAATTTAAAGAAAGAATATTATGAAATCAATTTAATTTTGATTAATAAATATTACTTATCTGTCTGAAATATGTTGTGTCGTAATTTATGCACTGAATAAGTGAATTTATAAACACCATGATCATATGTTTTTCTGTCATATACGTTTCAGTGGTTTGTCTGTCATATGTTTTAGTGGCTTTTTGTCATATGTTTTGTCATGCGTATTTTAGTGGCAATTATGTTACCAACCACTTACCGACCACTTACCAACCACTTACCGACACAGTTTTACCGACCACTTACCGACCACTTTTTTTCGGTGCAGATTTTTCACTTTAGCCATGTAAAAATATATAAAATTATCTGACTCTCCAGAAGTAATTAAAGTACATGTGAAGTGTACCTGAAGTGTACCCCATTCCTTGAGGTTTATGCAGGAGTATGGAGATTTACATTTGGGGTACATGTGAAGTGTACCTCAAGTGTACCCATTCCTTGAGGTTTATGCAGGAGTATGGAGATTTACATTTGGGGTACATGTAAAGTGTACCTCAAGTGTACCCCATTCCTTGAGGTTTATGCAGGACTATGGAGAGGTACATTTGGGGTACATGTGAAGTGTACCTCAAGTGTACCCATTCCTTGAGGTTTATGCAGGAGTATGGAGATTTACATTTGGGGTACATGTAAAGTGTACCTCAAGTGTACCCCATTCCTTGAGGTTTATCCAAGAGTATTTAAGGTACATTTGGAGTACAGTGGAGTGTGCCTTAAGTATACCTCAAACACTCCACTAAAACATTGAGGTCCATTCTTGGTATACCTAGATTGTACCTAATCTCACATAGGTACATTTGTGGTATACCTTAGGTACAGGTGAGGTATACTTTTGTGTACCCAATTTTGGTAAGGGGACTCCTCTGTTAGTTCGATCTGGTAAAATCCCGAATTCGCATCTAGCTTGGTGAACACTTTAGCACCACTCAGCTGTGCTAACACATGATCAACTTAAGGTAACATGTGCCTTTCTCGCTTGACCTGTTCGTTCAGCTTTGTTAGATCAACACATAATCTCACGTCTCCGCTACTCTAAATATGCACAACAACAATGGGAGCACACCAGTCGGTTGGCTTATCCACTTTTGAGATTACACCTTGTTGTTCTAATTGTTCAAGGTTGTCTTTAACTTTAGGCAAAAGTGGCAAAGCAATACGTCTTGGTGTGGTAACAGCATAGGGTACTGTATTATTAATTAACTGAATGATACTTGCCTTCAAGTTTGCCTAGTTACTTGAATAATCCTGGGTGATTTTCTTGGACATCACAACCGTGAGAATTTACTGACCGTATAACCGATACTAGGTTAAGGGCTTCAATTGATGGTCTCCCAAGTAATGGCGTTTTCAGGCCGCTTACGACGTATACCTCTTGTACAATTTCCTGATTGTTTGCCTTAAGATGGGCAGTGAATGATCCACGTACATTGAGACTTTGTTGACTAGGTCCTTTAAGTGTCCTGTTAGTAGTGTTCAGTTTTGCTTGAACCTTTTTGGCTGCCGATTCAGAAATTACCGAAACATCGGCCCCTGTATCAAGCTTGAACTCTATTTTAGTTCCATTAACTGATACTTGAACTTTCCAAGGATCTACACTTAGACTGTCCACTTCTTCGGAGTCCACATATCCTAGGAAACTGTCCTCCTCCTCGTGCACAGCATCAATATTGCCTGATTTGCATACTGCTTCATAGTGCCCTATCTTTTTACATCGATGGCACACTGCATCCTTTGCTTTGCATTGGGCTTTACTATGGGCTGGACTTTTGCCACACCTTCCACAGGTTGTATCTTTGGCTGTTTTATTTTTACTTGGACCATGTCTGTTAAACTGCCTTTGTCCCTTATCCTGTCCTCTTTTGGACTTTGGATAGCAACCTTTATGTAGGGCCTCAACACTTGCAGATTGACTTGTTCCCGCACCTCGAACGACTGGTTGCTGGGTTTTGACTGACTCACTCTGACGTGCGGTATTAATAGCTTTGTGTAGAGTTAGTTCGGGATTCAACTGCAACTTTTCAGACAGCTTTTCATCCAGTAGGCCAACGACAAAACGATCACGAATTAATTCATCGTGGAGTGTTCCATAATTGCAATGTTCAGCTAGCCCATACAAATCTGTGATAAATGTGTCCACTGATTCTCCGATCTGTTGTTTCCTCTTATTAAACTTTGCCCTTTCGTAAATAATATTCCTTCGCTTGACGAAATGGCTGTCAGATTTCTCTTTCACAGGCTCGTATAGCTTTAACTGTGCCGCTGTCAGGTCGTAAGTTGCAAGAATGTCATCACTCTTATCTCCCATGGAGTATTATAAGGCATTTACCTGACTTTCCTCGTCTCTTCTATTCAAACCTGACGCAGAGCGAAACCTCTCGTACCTCCGGATCCATCTCGGCCATTCATTTGGCTTGGTAAAGTCAAACTCTTCCGGAGGAGAGATTTGGTACGACGCTTGGTTAACGATGGATGGTTGGCTTGTACTCGGCGGAGTTTCCGGCATCTTTTACTGTATTCTGAAACTGTATTCCTGGAAATTTCTTCTCAAACGTTTTCGGAGCAATTGCAGAATACAACGCCACTTAAGGCTAATTGATAATTCATTTTCTCAAATTTTCATACAAACCTTATAAAAACCTAACCCCCAAATTAAAATAAAAACCTTACCATTTTAAACCCCAAATCATTCATAGAACGAAACTAAATACCCCTGAACTATAATGGAGAATTTAGCGAAGTTTTCAAGTGATATTTTTAAGTGCAACTGCAGTGCCACTGTATTCTGCAATTTAGCCAAGGTTTCCTTTCCTCTTTAAATCCCACTTCTGATACCACGTATCATCGGATGGCTTAGTGGGCGGATTACTGGTCTACAGTTCAACAGTTATGCGGGCCGCCATGTTGGTATATAACGAAGCTCCGGCACCAGAGCGAGGCTACACAGGTAGCCCACTGATACTACAAGTAGCTCGGGTTTATGGCTGTGGTTTTTAACCGTAGTTTTCGTGCAGTATTTGAAGACCAGTACACCGCAGTTAATGCAAGAAAATCAGCATCGATTCCATGCCGTAAAGTTGTGAGTTCGATCGCCGGAGTTTTAGGTACAAAAATCTTTTTCAGCTTGATATTTCTGTCGATTGGTCAAAATATTTTTCAGCTTGATATTTCTGTCGATTGGTCAAAAGACTTTCCTCATTGTGATGCTGTACATGTTTTTTTGTTGGGGGGGGGGGGGCATCACAAATTGTTTTACCGTACTTTTCGTGCAGCTGTTTGGACGGGATTTGTTTGCAATCCATGTGGAACAAAGCTGAAGAACCTAGCCGTTCTCTAAATATTGTACGCAAACATGTTTTACAAAGACTACGAAATTCTTTCTGATATGATAGTTTCCACATCGTACTGATTCCTACTCTATTAAAGTAAAATGTTCTCCTGGACATTAATACATTCTCCTTCGACATTTTCACGCTCCACAAAATTAAATTTAGCGCGCCATGATTGGATAATTTTGACAAGTACATGAAACCTTTGATGGTAGGCGGATAACGAGAGAATAATGGACCTTTTGCAGGAAAAGTCACGTGCTGATATAATTAAACTGAGCTCGTGATCCTAATGGGAAAGGCGTTGCTATGGAAGCTGGATGGAAAGCAATCGATTGGAGGTGGAAAATAGCATTTACAAACAGTTTTTTTTTCTAATTATGCTACCGATCTCGTACAAGTGCCTTTAAATACGTATTTATTTATATTTCTTGCCACCCAGTACAACCACGTGATTGCATTCCTGCAAAAAGGCCCATAGAGTGATCGCAGGTGCTTTCACTCTTCTCTCCCCTCCCCCCTCCCCCCTCCATTTCTTTTTCCCCTCCCCATCCCACACCACTCTTCCTTTTGCGCCGCTACCGCAGGCTAAATATGTGTGAATCTGTCAAGTCTGATTTACGTCGATGCTCTAGTCTATTACAATCAGTGGATAAGAACAATAACGCAAAACAATTGTGTTACGACTTGCCGCTACTATTCTTAACCAAATACAAGGAAAGCAGGCATACTTTTAGTAGTATACAGAATGCCGGTTCTGGCCCACATTGCATTTTTTTTTTTTTTTCATCTAATGGACATCCTCACTTCGTTCGGCCCTCACTTCGTTCGGGGTCCATTAGATGAAAAAAAAAAAAAAAAATGTAATGTGGGCCAGAACACGGCATTATGGATTCTACTAGAGTTTATTTATCGTATTTATACATTATATTAAGAGACCGGTTTCTGACACATTTTTCCGGATTAGAGCAGTTTTGTTGTACAATTTTTTTTGTCGTATTTTTTACATTTTAACACCCTATTAGAGAAATATGTTTATAAGGTATTATTTACTACTATAGTTCATTTATTGTATTTATACGCCATATTTAAGGATTGTAGTTATAAGGTATTATATCAAGGCTCGAACACTTGGTTTATAGTGCACTTATTACATTTAAACACCCTATTAGAGGAACGTAGTTATAAGGTATTATACCATATATAATCATAGCTGAGGAGAAAGAGAAGTATACAGTATATCACATCAAGCTTTATACGATATAAGCTATCTATTAGAGAAAGAGAAGTATATATAATATATCACATCAAGATGGGTAAGCATATCATCCTTGACGAACCAATCCCCAAAAACGGAAAAAAAGACGTTTACAACAACCAATATATACTCCCAGAAAAATATGTACCACAACCAATACCTAAACCACGTAGAAAACGTAAATCTATACTTGTAGGATTCGATCCCATACATACATCTTCCAAGAAGGTCAAAACAATCAATAATGTTGAAACAATCAAAGATCTCAAAATCGAACCAATCAAGGATCCCGATATACTAATATTTATCCGAGTACGTCCTTTAAATAATTATTAGGATGGAAGATGAATGTTCCCGATGATAATCCTCTAGGAGCGGATCCAGCTGTTTTCCTTGCCAGTGTGCGTAAACAAACTACCGAAAAGTTTAAGGAAGAGCTCCAAGACCATAGTACCTTTAAGGCCCAATTAGCTTTAAACATAACTTTCGTACTTGATAAACCTGATGGTTACGTATACGAGACAGCTACCTTTTATAGCAAACAATCTGTTTTGATCAATGATGCTGGTATCCGTGGGGTAATAGTAGAAGCACATGCTCAGATATACAACCAAATCGAGAAGTGGATCAGTCGTGGATCAAATTGGGTCATAGATAGAGTCAACATTCTATGGTTAAACGTCGCTAAATATCAACCACTACGTGGAGGTTCATATTTACCACTACCTGAAGAAATAGCGAATAAGAAAGCTGTGATCAATGTAAACAACAAAGATGATCACTGTGCACTTTGGTCGATATGTGCAGCAATGTTTCCAGTTAATAAGCATCCTCAAAGGACGTCGAAGTATCGAATAGATATGGTGAAATCCAATTGGGTGGACTCACCAACACCAATCTCACAAATACCACTTCTAGAGAAGCAAAACAACATTTCTATTAATGTATATGGATGGGACCCAAAGGAAAAGTGCTTAATCATACATCATATCTCAAAGAAGACTTTTTCGAAGTACATCCATCTACTACTAATAGAAGACCCAAAGAGCGGTAAACAACACTATTGCTGGATAAAGGACTTCAACAAACTACTATTCGATCAAACAAAACATGATCACAAGCAGCACTTCTGTGAACGATGTCTACATGGATATACCACAGAAACTCTACTTGAGAATCACATTCCAGAGTGTAATGGCGTTAATGACAAAGCCATACGCATTGAAATGCCTACCAATAAGAACAACAAAGTATCATTCCAGAATATACACAAGCAACTCAAAGTAACCTACATTATCTATGCAGATTTCGAGGCATTAACCACTAAGATCGAAGGACCTGCTCAAGACCCAAAGAAGAGTAACACACTTAAAACAGAAGAACATATTCCATGTGGATTTTGCTATATAGTTGTACGTTCCGATGGTTATAGCGAACCACCAGTACTATATAGAGGCATGGATGCTATCGAACATTTTCTACGATGTATGCAAGAGGAAGAGGTGAAGATCAAAGCCCAAAAGGCTAAACCACTATGCATGTCATGGAAAAACTATAAGGCTTACAATAGCGCAACAATTTGTCATATCTGCCAGAAGCCATTGGTTGGCGATAGAGTACGTGATCATTGCCACATCACAGGTGAGTTTCGAGGTGCAGCACACAATACCTGTAATCTAAAATTAGGTGCTTTTCCTACTATCCCAGTCGTATTCCATAATCTTCGTGGATATGATTCTCACCTAATAATGCAATCCATATCCATAACATCAGGTAAGATTTCTTGTATTCCAAACAATATGGAGAAATATATTTCAGTCTCACTTGGTAACCTACGATTCATTGATAGCTTTCAATTTCTACCATCATCTCTTAGTACATTGGTATCTGAAGCTCAGAATCAGACACTTTCCAACAAATTGTAAAATATACGTCTAATCAAGAGAAGGCCAATCTATTAACTCGTAAAGGAGTATACCCATATGAGTACATGGATTCGTGGGATAGATTTGCAGAGACTTCTCTACCACCGAAAGATGCGTTCTATAGTAAACTAACTCTAGAGGATATATCCGATGAAGATTACGAACATGCAATAAAAGTTTGGAATGTATTTGATTGCAAGACATTAGGTGATTATCATGATCTTTATCTACAAACTGATGTACTTCTTCTAGCAGATGTGTTCGAGGACTTTCGTACAACATGTATGCAAAACTATGGATTAGATCCCGCACATTATTATACGAGTCCAGAACTTTCATGGGACGCTTTATTAAAGATAACTGGAGCGAAACTCGAACTATTAACTGACTATGACATGTATCTATTCATCGAGAGTCAGGTCTACGTGGTGGTATATCAATGGTATCACAACGTTATGCCAAAGCAAATAACCAAAGTATACCCGATTTCGATCCCAATAAGCCATATAGCTACATACTATATCTTGATGCTAATAATCTATATGGTTGGGCCATGAGTCAATATCTACCAATAGGAGGATTCGAGTGGTATACACCAACAGAAGAACAAATAATCAATCATACAATCGATTCAGATAAAGGTTATATCCTTGAAGTTGATCTCGAATATCCTCGAGAACTTCACGATACGCACAACGACTATCCACTAGCTCCCGAGAGAATTCAGGTGAATAAAGATTTGTTCTCAGAGTATCAGACCAATCTATTTGAGGAACTATATAAAGGTAATGGATCTTTGAAAGTAGAAAAACTTGTACCTAATCTATATAACAAAGAACGATATGTGCTCCACTACCGCAACCTACAATTGTATCTATCTCTTGGTATGCGTTTGAAAAAGATCCATAAGGCACTACGATTCGACCAATCACCGTGGATGGAACCATATATACAAATGAATACAGAATTACGAAAACAAGCGAAGAGCGTCTTCAAGCAGGATCTATACAAACTTATGAACAATAGCGTATTTGGAAAAACAATGGAGAATCTACGTAAGCGTGTAGATATCCAATTAGTGCGTGCATCAGAAGGAAACAAACTACAACGTCTATTGAATAAACCTAGTTATGCTCGATCCACAATTTTCGATGATGATCTTGCCGCGGTACATAACTACAAAAGTAAGCTATTGCTGAACCGCCCCATATATGTTGGAATGTCAATTCTAGATCTATCAAAGCATCTGATGTATGACTTCTACTACAACGAGATCAAGAAGCAATGTGGGCAACGCTGTAATCTACTTTATACCGATACCGACAGTCTATTACTACACTTTAAAACTGAAGATATCTATGCAGACATGGCAACTCATAAACATCTATATGATACTAGTAACTACAGCAAAGACCATCCGCTGTATAGTATCGACAACTAGAAAGTACTTGGTAAAATGAAAGACGAATGTGGAGGTATTCCAATAGTCGAATATGTTGGACTACGATCTAAGCTCTATTCTATATTGAAAGTAGGTGGTGATGAGATTCGTAAAGCTAAAGGTACCAAGAAGGCAGTAGTGAAACATCGTATTCGTCATGATCAATATAAAGAGTGCTTGATGGATAAGAAAGTATTCAAACATGGAATGAATATGCTTCGAAGTGAAGGTCATAAGATGTATGGTATGCATATGAACAAAGTATCTCTATCACCGTTCGATAGTAAGAGATGGATTTCAGCAAACGGAATAGATACAACAGCCTACGGTCATGGAGACGTTTTTCCAGAGGATGAAGAAGTAGCCGATTTTATTAGCAATATAATATCAAACGCAATCGATACACTATCCTACAACAGTAAAAACGTCATTACAGAGGATGAAGATATGGACGACTTTATTTGTGAGTTGCTTCTATCTTAGAATACCTTTTGGTGGTAGGTCTGTATCTGGTGGTATCACTTGTATCTCTTCACGAACGAACCCTCGCTTTGGTGCATCTTTTCCTAAATAGTATAGAACTGGTTGATTTGATGATACCACATTTCGAGAAATATAGTATGTCTGTAAACTCCATACAGGATCAGTCGCTCGTTTAGTTCCACCTTCCAATTCTCCAGATGCATATAGATATCGAACTAAAACGTCAAATGGTAGTCGCTTTTCATCCAATCCAATAGTTCGAGAATATGTAGGAGTCTTTATGTTTACTTGTTGTGTCTCTATAGAATTTGAAGGCTCCTTACCTGTTAGTCGAGTAACTTCGTTGTTCATAGCCTTGATAACATCAGGAAGCTTCAATACCCAT
Organism: Actinernus sp. WN-2022; assembly: GCA_030867875.1. Lineage (NCBI taxonomy): Eukaryota > Metazoa > Cnidaria > Anthozoa > Actiniaria > Actinernidae > Actinernus > Actinernus sp. WN-2022. The sequence continues at coordinate 105,537 of JAOWCC010001630.1, forward strand.
TCTCTACTACGCGCATCCGATCCTTCAGATGTAAGTACCATCTCTTTTGCATATTGATATCCAAATAATCTTTCAGCTATCGTTCTATTTGCTCGTTCGACAAAACTTTGTGCCCTATGATGACCGGCTTCACCTCGTTGGACTTTAGTACCATGTAGTTCTAATGTTTCAGACATACGTACGTCCCATGAATTCTCTACCAGGATCAACTTGCAATGTTTTTGGCCATTCTAGTGGACTACGTTTGTAGATTCGCTCAAATGCAGTAGCAACTTCACCACTATCTTTTGATGCTAAAGGCTCAGCCTCTTTATATCTAGAAGCTACATCGATTACTACTAAAGCATACTTATATAGTTTCCTTCCACGACTAGGTCTATCATGAGGTAGAAATATCAAATCAGCTTGATGAACCTCATTTGGTTTTGATACAGTCCAATGTGGTCGTGGTATATAACGTGGCAGTATATTTGCCATAGTGCCTGTTTCTCCAACCAACTATTAGCTATGTCTTCAGATACCTTTGCAGCCACCGATAACTTACCAATTGCAGCATGACCTTTCCAATAGCCCATAGGACCATAGAAGATATTCGCAAGTTTAGCATCCATTATATATCTATGTATTCTAACCTTCAACAAGCAGAAAAAAAAAGAATAAGAACTCATCTAACCAACTAGTTCTTATTCTTTTTTTTAGTATCTCGTTGAACGTAAAAATTCTCGTTTTTTAAAAAGCATATCGACTAATAGCGTATCCAGCGACTAGCATTCCACCACCAACGTATATCAACTCACCATTCTTCTGATTGCTTGAGGGTTGATAGTAGTCAGATAAACGAGGTTCTTTCATCGTTTTGAGTCGTTTCAGTGCCTGACGTAACTTGTCGGATTGCACAAAAGCTCGGTTGTTATCGAGTTGATTATTATGAGCATCGCGTTCAGCAACTTCCTGTTCGTGCGTCCAATCGAACAATTTTTGACGTTCTTCGATATATGCCTCCCTATCAGCATAGAATTTTTCCGTTTCCCTATCGTGTCTCTCTCGTTCTATATTAGCAGTTTGATCTTTCCCACCAAACATCCTAGCGAGCACTTGACTACCAGTAAATGCCGTTGCATTCAAAACTGCTCCGAAAATGGCCATTACGATAGCTGAAGCCATTATGGTTTGGTCTTTTGTTTCTCGAGATATCGTTTTGCATATATGCTACCAGCTATTACTGCAGTCCACTTCACGTAATTTATAATAGAATTAGAAGGATCGCTAAGCATAGATTCCTTGGTAACCTTTTTTACGATCCAACCAATACCAGTAGCGATTCCCGTTATCATAGCAGCATCGGTTACTGTTTTCGTCAATTCTCTATCCATTATAACATATATCGTATAGTCTCTAGTCTTTAATTGTTACTCCATATCTGGTACCGTAGTCTTTATCGGACTTGCTGGTCGTATAGGACTAACGTTCTTAGAAGTTTCGTCTCTATATCTTCTGTATTGATAGTATACACCAACTAATGCAGCACCCGTACCAATAACTGCGATAGACAGTAGTATTGATAGACACATTTTTCATCCAACTTTCATCTACGTTGATTTCTTTAGGTAATTCACTTTCACGTGTAATCTCTCTCTTTTGAGCCTCTCTAGCAAGTTTATTACTTAGTGCTAATGCTTTCCCAGCAGCAACCCTCTTTGGATCTTTTACTTTAGTTGGTGTTGTTTTTGTTGGATTCGCAGTTATCTGATCCGTCTGTTCCTCCATCTTGATTCGATATAGTAATTACTTGCGAAGGTTCAATAGGTGTACCAGGAATGACTACGTGATCAGCTACATGTAACAAAGCACTAGCTAGAGCTACAAGTCGACCTGATTTAAGTGCTAATCGACCAGCCTCAACAGATATCGCATGGCGGACTAAGGGGTTTTCTTGTAGATCCTTAACTAGTGCTTGTTGGTCATCTAGTGGAACTACGTATGTGATTGAGCGAGTAGTTAGACGTAGTACACAATTTACTAAGCATACTGTTTGCTTTGCTAATACGGCCTGATACCTCCTATACAATCTATCTACTTCTTTTTCAGATAGTCTAGCAATATCTCCTAGAGAGAAATTCTTACCCAGATATTCTTTCGTTGTACCCACTACAGCTAGAGTCTTAAGTGCTTCACGACATTCTTCGATATCCTCCAATTCGGTTGGAAATTCCAATTTGGTTGTAGGACAAGTAATAGCGCACTCATCTTTCAGTTCTCTGACGTATCCATCCAGTTCTTTGGTGTATTCATCCATGATAGTATGTTATAGGTGCGGGTAGCTCTAACACTACTGCAAAAGGATGTCGCAAACAGAAACATATGCGAGCAAACTTATGAGATCGAAGTATCGTTCGTAACTCATTACATTCTTGTGAGCCTCCGTAATCTTCAAATATCTTTTTACCATCTATAACTGATGCCGTATGAAATGCAATTACGATAGCTACGTTCTCACGAAAAGGTTTACATATACTCGTTAATTGTTGGGATAGTACCCAAATAGATAGTCCTATATGTCTAGCAAAGAATGCTAAATCTACTAGTTTGTCAGTTCTTCTTTTCACATCTTTCGATGCGGCACAATCATCTAGAATCAATAATGTATTGGTACCTGACCAAAAGGTTGCACATATATTTAATGTGGTATCGATAGCATTCTGAGATGGAGATATAACATAAAAATGCGGATCTCGATTGGCAAATCCATGATATGTTTTGTTGTGGGCATATGTAGGACAAATTAATACTATATAATCGAACTTACCACGAAATGGTCCACGAAGTTGTTCTATGAGAAATGCAGTCTTTCCACAATTCGTTGGACCTACTATGAGTGCATTAAATGGAATATGTTCTACGAGAGAATCCATCAGTATGTTATACTATGTAAAGATCTGTTCAATATCTTAAGCTGAGCATCCGCAAGGACGTAGATATGCATGTTTACAGTGCTAACGATTTTGCCCGCAGTTCTATGTATACGAATATCGATATATTTTCCACCACCAGTTTGTGCCATTCCATCGCCATGAGCAGAGGAATCTTTTGCTGTACGACAATCGACTATAATAGCGAATCTATTGTTGTAAAACTTGGTAGGAGTCATAGAGGTCTCAGATGTAGAAAACCATCCTTTTGCGGATTCCCAAAAATCTGGTGGTAACATACTTCCAGGAAAGAATTTATTTGGAACTCCATTGACATCTATCTCTATCTTCGAAATATCAGGATTTACGAATGCTTCACTATCTCGTGAACCAGCGGTGGGAGGATCTACGAATAGAAAAAGTAATCCAGCAAATGATCGTCGTGGAACATTTATATTCTGAGATATCAAAGTATCTGATGTCTTAGCGATAGGTACTAACTTGAAGTGAACTGCGTGATCGTATAGGAATGCAGTACCTTTTTCATATGCGTTAAATGCATTCCTAGCTAGTGCTTCATTCTTGATTGCTTCGTATTCTAACTGGATGTTGGTAAGCTTGTACGTACCAATCTTTGTCGAATCTGATCCAACGATTATATCGATAGCGCGGGCTAGAGTTAATTCGAATGAAATAGTGTCTTCTAATGCATGTGGATATAGAACTCCATGTTGTGTAAGAATATCGACGTCTAACGGAATTCTATATTTGGAACCATGTGCAGCTAACAATGCATTCTCACCAACATCTGAAGTACTTGCATCACCAGCCTTAGATCGTAGCTTATTTGTGTTATCTGATTGGATACCTTGTTGTATTCTCGATTCTCTCTCATGCGTAGATAGATATATATCGGAATATGTTTGTAATAGATCCGATCGAGAAATGTCTTCTACTATTTCAGCTCCCATCTTACAAACTCGATGTATGACTAAGCAACGTCCAACATTTGCAACAACTCGATTATTAGCATGTCCACCAGACAATACGATATCACCCAATAATGCTAAACTACCAGGTACTAATACTATATCTTCTCCCATAGTTGGAACTTCCACATAGAGCGTCTCACTCGGATTGGCAGATGATGGAGTGAAAGTTTTCCTATATAGTGTTCGTTGAGCTTTGAGTGAGAGTGGCACTCTTAGTGCTTCTGTAGGAATTAACTTCGTCGATATCATGTTGAATATACCAAGATACATAGTTAAGTTCAATATGGAAGATGGTGATATTGACCCGACTGATACAACTGATGAGACTCCATTAATTCCAGATGGTGGCGATGATGATGATGATTACTCGAACGAACTATTAGGTCCACCCAATGAGTGGATCCCCATGAAAACGTTAAATATTGATGCAAATGGTGATGAGATTGGTGGCGACACGGAAGAGACATCGTTCATTGAAGGCGAAACAACTTCAGCAAGTGAAGTCGCATTCAAGCTCATCGAAGATCAGACAAGAGATGCATGGTTTAAGATACGTGGTAGGTTCCCAAAAGTTAATTACGATAAATTCACGGCTCGTGTAGATGAGTATGACAATGTCTGGGTAAAGCTCAACCAGAAGAATGCTAAAGCTCATCTCCTATTCAAAACGCCAAAGGAGATGGTCCTCAACGATAAACTACCAAAGACCATAAAAACTGCATTAGGACCATCAGCTGAAAAAGTTATAGAATCAAAAGAAGGTAAGATCGAAGTCCTCAAACATAAACAGAAAGTATCTGAGACTGTCATAAAAGATATCGATTCAACAGATGCTGAAAAAACTGCAGCTCAGGAACTAATAGACATTGACGAAAAAGAGATTCGAGAAAACGAACAAGAGATCAATGAAATAGAAGAACGTATGTCATTGCGAGATAGGGTTAAAGCTATTTTCAAGAAGCATGGCGTAACGGTGCTTAGCACTCTTGCTGCATTAGGTATTACACTTGGCGTTACAGCTGCTATGATTAAAAAGGCACTTTCTAGTATAGCTAATGGTGTTGGAAAAGGATTAAAGAAATTAGGAAAGGGATTAAAAGAAATAGGAAAAAAGTTAGGAAACATTTTACCTGGAATGATTGGATCAATTGCTAGCTTCCTATTTAAAACGGCTGGTGAGGCCATAGGATTCCTAGCTAAGAATGTTTGGTTGTTAATCGTGGCCGTAGTTGTGTTCGTAGTGGAGCAATACAAGAAACGTTAACGAAATATCGTCCATGCAATTCCAGCTCCTGCAATAGATACTATCGCTAGATTGATCTCATGTTGTGGAGTAGGATTCGGTAAGATACTATGTGAAACTCGTTGTGGAACTTGTTGTGGTAATTGTTGTGGAACTTGATGTGGTAATTGTTTCTTTTGTTTCTTCCCTTTCATATCTGGTGGGGATTTGGTTTCGAGAACATCTACATTAATATCGTTTACGCCTAACACCATACCTTCTGTGGCGTTCGGGATTGGATTTTTATAACCATCCTTCTTGCTGAGGTAGTACTCAAGATTGCTTGGTAGTACTCGTACCCCTATGGCTATTGCTATAGGTCTAATCTCTTATGTGTGTGTAGTATAGCTGTAAAATAGTTTTTGTAGCTTACCACTAAACCGTTTTCGAGAATAGCGTCTTCGACTAATCTCTTAAATTTTTCTTTGACATTGAAACTATCTATGATGGATTGGTTAAGATCATTTTGAGCAGCTAGAACACAATATCCAAAAGCTTCGACGGATCGATTCAATCTACCTAATCCAGCATTAGTTAAACCCTTTCCGATTGGTGGCGTAAACCAATTGTATTGTTTTCCTTCATGTTCATCGTTCCGAATGAATGCCACAAGATCGCCCTGATCCTCCTTACCTCCTTGGTCTGCAAATAAATTATATTTCTGAGGCCATGTGGTTGCACCTTTGTCATAGCTTCGGACTCCATGAACGTTTACGTATCCTGTTGGCCCCGGGTATAAAAGGAATATATCTCCTAGTCCATTATTCCTACCTCCGTGCCATCGGAAATCTGGTGTTCGAGATATACCAAATTCGATGCATAACCTCTCAAGAGCTTTTTTGCTATAGAGGTTATCCATTTGCTTGAAAGCAGAGTCACCAGGTAGAGGAACTCCGTGAGCACCACCAAGTTCATGAAGAATTCTTCGTATTGTGAAATGAACGTGAAATCGTAGTAGTCCTTGAACAATAGTAGGATACGTTTTGAAAATAGGATCAAACAATGACACTCCACATCCAGAAGTCGCACACCACGTTGCGAAATTCAATTTTTGAGGCCAATATTTGAAATCCGGACCATGTAACCAATGGTAGGACTCATTTGCTGTCATATGCTTTATAACGGTCTCCTTAAATATGTTTGGGACACCTGCTTTGAACTTTTTTGTAGGAGTGACGTATATCCATAGATTAATGAGATCGATGTCTTGTGCTTTTTCGGTATCTGGGGCCGCCGCAATAGGATACTTCGCACTCTTATCTAGTTTTAACGTATGTGGAAAACCATCATGCACATCCCACAATGCATTGTTGATGCGTTTTCGAATAGTAGCAGGTAGTTCGGAGAAATCATCGCCATAAACCACATAACCATGATCCCCATCTCGAAACCAAATACTAGTCGAATATTTACCAGGGCCGTCTATATCCGTTGATACATAGAACTGGTGAAAATCTGCATGTGGGTATCTTTTCTTGAACTTCGCTAATAGATCGGCATTCAATGATGCGACCTTCTTATCTTCCTCAGCTATTCTCTCTCTATCTCTACTCGCTATTCTCTCAGCCTTTGACCGTAAATTAGCATTCTGTATTGGGGTCTCATCATCTCTCTCACCATCTCCCCCCTCATAATGGTAGCTGAAATTACCTCCGTGCCTCCTCATATTAAAGCTATACATACATACAGTTTATACCTTTAATATATAATGGTTATCTTAAATGTCACCACCACATCGGCTGACCATACTGTCTACTTCGATAACCCTATTCTTATCAATAATATTTCACTAGTTGAGGTCACCTTTGAGAATAGTTGGTGGAATCTAACAGAGGGTGCGACTTTATGGTGGTTTACGGCTGGAAAAGATAACGAGCCCGATACGAAAACCTTGTACGCTATATCTGCAGGGCACTACGACATAGTAAACGTCCAACCATACTTCAAACCCGCAATTGATAAGGGCGCCATTAAATTCGTGAAAATCTTACCAACGGGGGGTTGGATCCTAGAAGTCAATAAAGAGATTCGATTCAGCAAAAATCTCTGTACACTAATGTGTCTCAAAGGCAACGAAGAGGGGCATTGTGTGACGCTCAACGCTGGTACATACGAACTGACGCTACAAGATATCTACACAGCGTATGTCAACTGCGATATGGTAGATTCTAGCTTTTCAATTCGAGATGGAAAGCGCTCGACAGTAATAGCTAGTTTAGAGATACGAGGTGAAAGATTCGCGAAATCGACATATGCTTCACTAATCCCACTAGCTAGCAAAGCTATAGATACGGTACGAAATAGCCTTCGCCTGACGATTTGCGATGAGAAAGGAAATATTATAGACTTCCGTGGTCGACCTATACGCTACGTATTGAAGCTTGAGTAAATCATACGTATACATACGATGGACGGCGATTCGATTCAACCACTTCTTCCATCAGCACCAAATATCTATCCGTCGCTTGCTAGTGGTACTGGAAAGAATTTTCGACTGAAAACAATCCGAGATACGCTTTCGGATATCGAAATTCAAGAAAAACACTATGAAGGCGTACGTAAGAAATATGCTCGTTCTCAAGGAATAGTTCATGGCATTGCCGTGGTAACAGGAGGTCTATCTGTGATTTTATCTGGATCTGGGTTGGGAATAGCTTTAACTGGTTTTGGAATAGTAATTGGTTTACCACTTGGCGTTATTGGTGGCTTATGTGTATTAATTTCAGCATCTACGACCATTGGAGCTAAAAAATTAGGAATAAAAGTATCTAAACATGAGAAAACAACTATGTTAGCTAAAGCGAAAATTAATACGATTCGTGATTTTGTATCGAAAGCCTTGCGTGATGAAAATATATCTGACTCTGAATACAGTCTCATCCTCGCTGAAGCAGATAAATACGAGATTATGAGATCTGAAATTCGCCGAGAGACTCAAGGACAAATAAGCGAAAAAAACGTAGAACAAATTCGCTCCGAAGTGCGAAAGGAAATGCGAGAAAAACTTGGCAGTCTAGTGCGATAAGAATCAATATAACCAGCGTGGATTTTATAATTTTCGTATAAATTAATTCTGACATCTGGTTCATATGTAAATTTCTGTTGGTACGCAGGTGGTATTGATGGCGCAATACTTATGATATCGATGGCGTCATATAGACCACGAGGTCGGCACGCAGGTGGTATTGATGGTGCAATAGAGATCATGACTCATCCCTATTGGCATTGTCGTTTACCCATGGAGCACGGAAGGTTTCTCGCGTTCGTTAGAGACTTAAATGGCGTTCTTGATCAAGTTGGTGGAGTTCATAGACATGGGAAAGGCTAAATATACCGAAGAAGAATTCATTTCAAGTACTAATTGTATAAGAACTCGCGATCGACCGACCAACAAAGAGGAAAATGCCACTCGAAGAGATGTCGCAATGTAGGATGTACGGTGGAGTCGAATATCTTCGTTCACAGTCGGTGAATCATTTTAAGAATGTTTCTATAGTGTTCCTTGTCCTTTTTACATTAGTAATAGTGTGTTTTGAAATTTTCTAGAGATGAATTTCGATGTTTAAATCGTAAACGGCTGATTCAAGGCGCTTCGAAAGTAATTATGTAAAAATGCGGTCCGACAAGGACCGGTTTGGTAATTCAGTATAAATTATGTAAAAATGCGGTCCGACAAGGACCGGTTTGGTAATTTGACATACGATAAAAACTATTTGTGTACATAGCACGTTGAAGTTGTTTTATTGACCCTTCTCGCGTATTTCTCTATCGCTAGTTAGACCGTGTCTCATATAGATGGGCTCAAAGTGGGAATTGTAAGCAATCAACTCATTGATAAAACGCACGACCGAACCCTTATGTGTACCACATCGTTTAATAACGTCGATAAGAGATATATGTGATCCTGAACGGCGTAATACCTCGTAACTTGCTCCAACGACTTTAGTTCTAAGTATGGAGCTGGTACCTATATTGTTTTCTATTGCCTTATGAACAATCTCATAGACTATTTGTTGGACATTCTTAGGTACTCCTTGGGGGTCGAGTTTAGCAAAAGTCGTTGCAATGTGAGGAGCTATTCGATCGGTATTTAAATCTATATCGATCTTATCGTCATCACGTAGAGAACGTATAAAGACATTTCCACGACATATGCTTTTATTGTTTAGTTGCATAAAACGAGCGACCTCACCTTTAGATCGAACGAACCCACATCGTATACATGCCTGATAAAGTATAGCAGCTAAAATAGTTCGTTTCGTATAGCTACGTTTGATACAAACCTTCTTTACTTGGATAAATGCATCGGCTACGATTACTAATACATTTGTGGGAAACGAGAGGGTGTAATTTTGTTTATAAATAGTGTTGTATGCCTGTAGTTCTCGCATGATCGTTAGTAGTTGCAATTCTTCGTTATCACTTCGTTTTGGGCTTGTGCGGTCTAGATCATGTTGATACCGAAAGCTATCAGGCCCTACTATACGTAACCGAGTAGTAAGATTGATAGTCGTTTCTTCGCATGATTCGGCCTCGGAAACGAGACCACATGTGGGACATATGGATTCCGTTCCTTGTATTTCCATTGGACAGAAACATTCGGGGCACGTTTCCCCAGTGTTAAAATGTAACCGTGGTTCGATATGTAGGCTTGCACAAATTTCTGAACCAAGTAATCTAATAAGATCATCCATACTAGTTGTATACCATATGCCTGTCAATTGTCTAATTGTTTGTTTATTGAAAAAAAAAAAAAAAATGAAGAGAGGTCGCATAACAATTTCTCTTCATTTTTTTTTTTTTTCGTATCGTGATTTCTACTTATCCTCCGATTCTACCACATTTAGATCTTTCTCACCAATTGAGAGGTCATCCAATTCCTTATCGAGATTGTGAATGTCCGCCACATTTGGATCTTTCTCGTGATTCTCTGATTCCGTCACATTTGGATCTTTCTCTGATTCCACCACCTTTAGACGTATGAGGTTCGCTAACTCATTAGCCTCCTTAGCCTCCTTAGCTATTTTCTTATCGAGGTTCTTCTTATTGCGAATGAGACGGAGTCGAGGTGCGCCACATCTTGCACAAAGTTCGTGAATAGTACGACAGCCTCGACCACACGTCAAACATGGAACGAATATGGCACATCCTCTTCCTATCTGGAAGTTATGTTGAGAGCAATACTCTGACGTCTTTGAACACTTACTTATACATTTCGCGGTCTTTCCTCGCATCAACCAATCACAAGTTCTTGTCTCAATCATCGTGTAATATACCTATATATACTATATGTCTAATTGGTATCTTAGTTGTAACGTTTACGTTGAGGTTCTTCAATCATACGCACTTGTCTAATCGGTGTGGTATTAATACGTACTAAGATAACAGCATATGTTAATATCGTGAAGTAAAGAACATATGTTAGTACCATGGATGGATATACTGTATACTATTCATTCCTCTAATAGGTGTTAAAAATGTAATAAATGTAATAAACGTAATAGGACAGATATACTGTGTAATATCGTTCCTCTAATAGGGTGTTGAAATGTAATGAATTCACAATAAACCAAGTGTTCGAACAAATGTTAATATGTGCTAATCATTTATGTAATACCTTATAACTACGCTACTTTAATAAAACGTATAAATACAATAAATGAACTATAGTAGTAAATAATACCTTATAAACATGTTTCCCTAATAGGGTGTTAAAATGTAAAAAATACGACAAAAAAAATAGTACAACAAAACTGCTCTAATCCGGAAAAATGTGTCAGAAACCCGTCTCTTAATATAATGTATAAATACGATAAATAAACTCTAGTAGAATCCATAATGCCGTGTTCTGGCCCACATTAGATTTTTTTTTTTTTTCATCTAATGGACCCCGAACGAAGTGAGGATGTCCATTAGATGGAAAAAAAAAAAAAATGCAATGTGGGCCAGAACCGGCATTCTGTATACTACTCTTTTAATTATTTATAGCGATACTTCGTGTTGAGAAATATTACAATAGTTATGCTAATGTGCCAACCATGATTTCAAACTGAGGCCGCTTTGTGTAAGGAACTAATGGATCTCTGGTTGGCACATTAATGACAATGTATGACGTGGCAGTAAGTATCGCTATTCTCTTAATCTTAAAAAAAATCAGATTAAAATCCTTTTTTTGGTCGAGCAATACGTACGAAATGGTCCATCCCTTGATCTTCCTCCAGGGCTCCTTTGTTAGAGCTACGGCGACGAGCAAGGAAAAGATAAAAACAAACACAGTTAAGTTATTAATACTCACAAAGTTTAACATAATGTTTACAACATTGACGCTGCTGAAAGTGACCATTGAAGTCTTACTTTCCTGCACTATCGTCTGCACAGGCTGTGGACGAGACTGCTGTGGACGAGACTCCTGTGGACGAGACTGCTGTGGAGGTGGAGACGAGTCTTTGTTGCCCATTTTATGCTGCCGCCTAGAGAGAATTGCGTACATTTCTTTAATAGTGTATTGTTTTCAGGTCAGTTAAAAACAACTACTCAAATAATTAAAAATACTGTATATATTATATGACGTCATAATCGACTACAATGTAATACAAATTACACCTACATTACAACAAAATATCACACAACTGGCTTCTACAAATTATAGTACAAAATATCACAGCAACAGCTCACTAAACACAGATAAATAGCAGTAAACAGTTAAAGGTCCCACCTGAAAATGGCACCTTCCAGGATACCAGTTCATCCGTGTTCAATAATTTACCTGTAAATATTAGGAACTCTGCAACCTTTGCTGAATTTTGTCGGTTATCGAAAGGATATCTAAAGAACTGCGCTGCCGACAGACTCCATTGATTAATTTTACAATAGTTACATATAGCCATATTTTAATCCTTAGTACTGTTATCATTACATCTCAGTTACATCTTAGTCATATTTTATCAACATTTTATATTTTACATTATTTAGATTAACAGGCGAATAGCCACCCAGTGGAAGTACTGTTAATAAACCATTATTATTATTATTAGATAGCAACGATGCTTACAAGAGTACATAATGATATAGCAGCTTAAGTGCTTGCAAGTCTACTATAAAACAAAATAGTCAAGTATACTTACATGTATCAGCACTATTGAAGTTCATTTGTCTGTCTGTATGTATCTGTCAGTGACCAGATTGACAGAATAAAGTTTAAGCAATAAAAATTTCGATCCGATCCGTTCCGTTCCTCAGTCCCTACCCAACCACCCAACCACCATTGGCACACTGCCTCCTCGGTGGCTTCGCGTAATGGTGTTACCCTAACTCTGTGCTTTCTCGTTCATTTCACGGGGGTTGAACTGTTGCGAAAGTATTGCATTTCGGTTACAGTCATTCCTTGCTGGCTCTAGGAGGCTGGAGATATATTTTCAATGGGCTTCTGCTTGGAATTTCCTAACAGCTCTTCTCACTCTCCTAAATTTAGCCCAGTCTATCTCTTAAGGCTTAAAATCCTATTTGAATGTAACTTTCTCACCTTAAATGTATTTCCATTTTGGCTGGTCATCATTTATAAAACGTGGGTGTCACTGAAATAACTACACGTGCTTATGACACGAGGAATGTCCTAGGTTTATTTAAACACTATATAACGGGAAAAGATTCCACAGATTTACATTGATTTTTAAAGTTGTAAACAAGCAAAAACTGCGCTAAGCAGTTGGAAAGTCTCTTTGTCAAAAGAAACCAGCTTCATAGCAGGAACTATTTAATGTAGAAAAACTTCCAGATTCCAGATTTTAGGACTTCGCACCCAGTAAAATAAAAAGATCCTAATCCGCCGGATTCTTGAATTTCTTTACTAGAATCCAAAAAAATATTTCTGAATCCATTGAATTCATCAGGATTGATTCCACGGATTAACCCAAAACCGGATTCTTTCGATCGAGAAGCAAGCCTTCGAGACAAAGTTTTTGAGCAGCTTTAAGTGAATATTTGGTAAGAACTGTAAAGCGCTTCTAACTGCTTTTATGAAATCCATTTCATTCGTTATTACAAGAGATATTTCAGATAGCAAATCGTTGTTCGCTTGTGCAGATTTCAAAGTAAACTCGCGCGGACCTAACATTTTCACATCCGGTTTTGAGTCTTTTGTTTTTTTATCCAATCAGCGCTACATCCAGATTCTGGATGTTGAACACGAGTCAATGAATGGATTTGTGTCAGGCCTTTTCTTTCTCTTCCTCCTCCCCTCTCCCCATTCTCCCTCTCCTCCCCCACCCCCCCTCCCAAATAAAAGGGCCTGATAACTCAGGTTAGATAAATCGTGGACTATATACTGATTTGAGATTAAAGTTATTGTTTAATGAGGAACGAGCAGTGCCTTTCTACTTGTAATCCTAGAATAAATGAATTAAGGTGACTTTGTTAACTTGTGCCTTTTGTGCCCCGTGAAAGAGGTGTAACTGAATCATCTTACCATATCATTACTCCTAAAATATTTTTTCTTGGCGGGCCGCATAAGGAGGACCGAATCTTAAATTCGCCTTTGTTCTTATATCTATTTTTCAACGTGCGCAAGTGAATATTTGCATAACAGACCATTACCGTGTTATCGATGTGGGATGGATTCATATCTCACACGGCTACTGCGCCGATGCACCAGACTTCGATACTCTATTTAAATTATTTCTAAACTTATTATTCAATTCTTTTTAAGGAACTTTTATTGACCCCAAAAATTCATTAATCTTTTTAGAATTTGCTGTCGATATTGCTTTCTAAAGAGGACAACGTGATACATTTCGATAGTGATGACAAGCGGAGTCGTGATAACCAGACATCATCAGACAGAAAAAAAGGCGTCAGAAAAAAGGCGTGTGTTTGTTCGGGCGATCAGATTGATCGAACAATGTCCGCCGTTCTCCGATCTGATTGGTCAAAGAAACTCGAAAACTTGAAATTGATTCACTCCAGGCGCCATTATTAATTTTGCCCGCTGTAATTGGCTATGCTGTTGCGGTCACCCTGCCACTTTTTCTAATTTTTTTTCATCACTCGTTATTTTCATATATTGTCATTATTAGTTATGTACTGTCGTGGCGAAGCTAATAAAAAATAAAATAAATTAGCCGGTCTTATATTCCTGATGCAGTTATTTTTAGATTTCACATCTCGTTGTTCGCTGCCATCGAATGTTTTCAACAAAAGATGCCTCGTTAGCTTCTCTTGTTTGGTCAACATCAGCAATCATGTGAATTAATATTACGCAAACGCTTGTGATTGGCTAGCGGAACCGAACCGTCGCGGGAAACACATTTTAAAAATAACCCAGTCTATAAAAACGATGCATCATAGACGTAGTATGGGAGATGGACGCTCCGGGTAAAATAACCCAGTCTATAAAAACGATGCATCATAGACGTAGTATGGGAGATGGACGCTCCGGGTAAAATAACCCAGTCTATAAAAACGATGCATCATAGACGTAGTATGGGAGATGGACGCTCCGGGTAAAATAACCCAGTCTATAAAAACGATGCATCATAGACGTAGTATGGGAGATGGACGCTCCGGGTAAAATAACCCAGTCTATAAAAACGATGCATCATAGACGTAGTATGGGAGATGGACGCTCCGGGTAAAATAACCCAGTCTATAAAAACGATGCATCATAGACGTAGTATGGGAGATGGACGCTCTGGGTAAAATAACCCAGTCTATAAAAACGATGCATCATAGACGTAGTATGGGAGATGGACGCTCCGGGTAAAATAACCCAGTCTATAAAAACGATGCATCATAGACGTAGTATGGGAGATGGACGCTCCGGGTAAAATAACCCAGTCTATAAAAACGATGCATCATAGACGTAGTATGGGAGATGGACGCTCCGGGTAAAATAACCCAGTCTATAAAAACGATGCATCATAGACGTAGTATGGGAGATGGACGCTCTGGGTAAAATAACCCAGTCTATAAAAACGATGCATCATAGACGTAGTATGGGAGATGGACGCTCCGGGTAAAATAACCCAGTCTATAAAAACGATGTATCATAGACGTAGTATGGGAGATGGACGCTCCGGGTAAAATAACCCAGTCTATAAAAACGATGCATCATAGACGTAGTATGGGAGATGGACGCTCCGGGTAAAATAACCCAGTCTATAAAAACGATGCATCATAGACGTAGTATGGGAGATGGACGCTCCGGGTAAAATAACCCAGTCTATAAAAACGATGCATCATAGACGTAGTATGGGAGATGGACGCTCCGGGTAAAATAACCCAGTCTATAAAAACGATGCATCATAGACGTAGTATGAGAGATGGACGCTCCGGGTAAAATAACCCCGTCTATAAAAACGATGCATCATAGACGTAGTATGGGAGATGGACGCTCCGGGTAAAATAACCCAGTCTATAAAAACGATGCATCATAGACGTAGTATGAGAGATGGACGCTCCGGGTAAAATAACCCAGTCTATAAAAACGATGCATCATAGACGTAGTATGGAGATGGACGCTCCGGGTAAAATAACCCAGTCTATAAAAACGATGCATCATAGACGTAGTATGGGAGATGGACGCTCCGGGTAAAATAACCCAGTCTATAAAAACGATGCATCATAGACGTAGTATGAGAGATGGACGCTCCGGGTAAAATAACCCAGTCTATAAAAACGATGCATCATAGACGTAGTATGAGAGATGGACGCTCCGGGTAAAATAACCCAGTCTATAAAAACGATGCATCATAGACGTAGTATGGGAGATGGACGCTCCGGGTAAAATAACCCAGTCTATAAAAACGATGCATCATAGACGTAGTATGGGAGATGGACGCTCCGGGTAAAATAACCCAGTCTATAAAAACGATGCATCATAGACGTAGTATGAGAGATGGACGCTCCGGGTAAAATAACCCAGTCTATAAAAACGATGCATCATAGACGTAGTATGAGAGATGGACGCTCCGGGTAAAATAACCCAGTCTATAAAAACGATGCATCATAGACGTAGTATGAGAGATGGACGCTCCGGGTAAAATAACCCAGTCTATAAAAACGATGCATCATAGACGTAGTATGAGAGATGGACGCTCCGGGTAAAATAACCCAGTCTTTAAAAACGATGCATCATAGACGTAGTATGAGAGATGGACGCTCCGGGTAAAATAACCCAGTCTATAAGAACGATGCATCATAGACGTAGTATGAGAGATGGACGCTCCGGGTAAAATAACCCAGTCTATATAAAAACGATGCATCATAGACGTAGTATGGGAGATGGACGCTCCGGGTAAAATAACCCAGTCTATAAAAACGATGCATCAGACGTAGTATGGGAGATGGACGCTCCGGGTAAAATAACCCAGTCTATAAGAACGATGCATCATAGACGTAGTATGAGAGATGGACGCTCCGGGTAAAATAACCCAGTCTATAAAAACGATGCATCATAGACGTAGTATGGGAGATGGACGCTCCGGGTAAAATAACCCAGTCTATAAAAACGATGCATCATAGACGTAGTATGGGAGATGGACGCTCCGGGTAAAATAACCCAGTCTATAAAAACGATGCATCATAGACGTGGTATGGGAGATGGACGCTCCGGGTAAAATAATCCAGTCTATAAAAACAATGCATCATAGACGTGGTATGGGAGATGGACGCTCCGGGTAAAATAACCCTGTCTATAAGAACGATGCATGCATCATAGACGTGGTATATTTCTCAACAACTTTTCTTAACGACTTCAACGTCACAAAAACGAGCAGAAAAGCTGTTCTCATTGGAGAGAAATTACGGTAAATATTTCAATCCGGCTGTGCTGTCGCGTCCCGTGCACATTGAAATGGTTTCCAGTCATTCACTTTTGTACAATCATGTACCGCATTTTCTCAGTGGTTTGGTTTGGTACAGTTGGTTCGATCCGTAAATGTTTCAAGCTTGCGTTCCAGTTCAGAAATATTTCTTCGAAAGCTCAAAAACTGTCTTTTCCTCTCTCTTAACCTTGGGAAGAAAGAGAACTCGATCTTCCACCAGGAAGAGTATTAATACACCGCTCGAGCCGAGTTGAAGAGGAAGACTAGCCTGCGTCACATCCGGCCCGAACTGAACCCTTCAGTTCGGATGTGACGCAGGCTAGAGGAAGACGGGCTCAAATTCATGAAACGCCGTCAGTAGATGAAGCCACTGGGAAGAAACTTACATTGTCAGCGTTTGCAATTGGATCCGGTGATGAAGCTCGATCGCTCGACTATTCAATACATTTTTCTGCACGGGAAGGGCGCAAGTTTTTGTAACGGCTTCAAAGACATGTATAGAGTCATGGAATTCAGTTATTTTGGCGATACGACCAATTTCGAGCAAAAGTTTCATATGTAAATGAGGACCGTATCAAACACTCATTAAACCTTCATTTCTTGTATTTTTTCCTCATGAATTTTTCAATAAATAATTTAATACATATCGTTTGTCATACGCAGCATAATTAGGGTGGAAGTTAGAGAAGTTCCGCGAATCTATCCTGTTGCTGGCTTTCACTTGACTTCAGCCACCATGTTGGTGCCCTTAAACAATAGATTCCTCGTTAGCTTCTTTTGTTGGGGCACCAACATGGCCGCCATGCCCTTTGTAATTTAAATCTCTGGGGATTGAGTGAAAACCAGCAATAAGCCCTAGCCGGTTAAGTCAAACTGAATTTTTTTTTATCGACATAGGAAAAATAATAATTGTAGTCTGCCAATTACGTTTATTAAGGAATCAAATTTCAATGACGTCATTTAAGGGATAACATACATATAGTTCCTTTGGCTTTGTGTTTATGTCTGCTCCACTTATTAAAAGATCATTCTCTAAGATTGTAAAGTATCGAATGTCTGACACCTGAAAAAGAACTGTATACTAATGAAGAAATTCAATGTTATGACTCATTTGCATAACGTCCCTTAAATGTCGTCATTTCAAGGATTTGTAATGCTTTTTATAGCAATACTACGACCATAAATCGCCCAAACACGGTTGAACAAGATTAATTTTAAAACACTTTACTGCGCCAAAATCAATGATTTATGGCTAGGGCTAATAGGCACTTTAAATCCTCGTCGAGTAATGTCGCTGTTGGATTCCTTGGCCCTTTGTCAATAAGAACAAACGACAAGAATCGGTTAGGGTTACGGTTTAGCATCCGTGCTGAAGGTACCCTCTCGATCTCAATATTACAGGTGGACCGCGTCTGGCAAAAAGGGCCCGGACGACATTCAAGTTAAATAATTCCAACAACGGTGTTCCTAATAACAGGTTGAAGATTGTATTGTATTCTTGACGAGAAGCGCTACATTTCATTCCTAACAATAAATGTCAGTTTCAAGAAATTGACAACAAAAATCAGGGGTGAAATTTAGGTGATTTTGATGCAAGGGCCCGATTACAACAAATATGACCACAAAACTTAGGAATCCTGTCAGAGTGGATGATTTTGACGTATGACATTCATTTATACCTGCTGGTATTAAAGAGTAAAAAACAAATAAGATGAACAAGATGATCACTTTTTGGCCAAACAAAATATTTTCTGCAGTCATTGTACTCCCCGTAGCTCATAATATGATTTTAGCAATAATACAAGTTACACTTTGATACAATTGTCTGATGATAAGGAATCATTTGCGTCTGCTAAAATTATGATGACACCCTCGTGTAAAAATATCGTAAATTTCTTCTTCGATGTCACTGGTCAATTTCATGAAATCAATACTACTTCTCAGTAGCACAATGTGGCTCTCGCGATGCATATTGTAATCGCACCCTAAGTATAAAAAACATGGTACAATTTCAAAATATATTTACATATTATGTCGTCCGGGCCCTTTTTGCCTGACGCGGCCCATGTTAGTTAAATCAAGTTTTGCATCTTTATTTTATTGCAGAATAATAAAGTTCATTCTTTTCTGATTATCAAGGGTATATTTATTTTTCAGTTCCGCCTTCGGAAAGGTCTCTTTTTCGCCATTCAAATTGACTACTTTATGCTAAAAACTGTCCGGGACCTGGAACCGAATCCGCCATTACACTGACGTCACTGTGAGGACTCGCAAGTGACAATCCCTTCGTATGATCATGTAGGACGACACGCTTTTCTACGAAAAAATATAATAGAATAAAGCACAATACAATTCAATACAAAAAAATAGGTACTCTATGAGTACATGTGTCTACTGCATAGTTTGCATTTATCCAATTCCTAATTGTGTAGAGGACAGGATACAAGTAAATGAATTGATCAGCATAAAGTTAGCCCTGGTAAGCCCGCTCATTGCATATTGGTATGCGCATGTTGTTTTAGTGTTGTTGCGCATAACCACAATGCACTGCTCTGGTAATACGCAAAAAAACGAAAGGGAATCACACATGCGTTCGACGAACGCATTCTCGAGGACCCAGTAGAGCCCCTTTAAAATAACTTGCTCGATTTTTTCCAAAAGAGCAGAGCGCCTCGGGTACAAATACCAAGAACTGTTATTGCACTGTAAAAAAGAAGAAATATCTAACGGTAAAACGATAACTCATCCAAGTTCCGAAAACAGATTGTGCATTTCACAACCTTGAAGGCATTATTTTTGCCATCGGCCAAACAATGCCATACTTTTACAATACCATACAACCCGAGTTCAGGCTGCGCACAGCCTCTTGTTAAAATATGAAAAACATGTTGAATATGCAACAAAACATATGTGATATTTCTGATGGGGCACATATTTTAATCAGATCTAATTAAACAACTTCTATGCAGGCTGCCAAGTCTATACTCTTGTAAATAGTCAGCAATAGTAATACACAGGTAAATTATGATATCATATTTTTTTATTTATTGCTCCTTATACTTTAAAAATTGCTCCTGAGATGAAAATAAAGTTTGAGCAGTTGAATGTATCGAATCATGAGGTGTTTACATATATAACAAACCATAACATAGTGGCAATGTGTGACGTTATCATTTAAAAAAATTGCTCCAAAAATTCTGAAAAGCCACTAGTTAGACATAAGGTAGCCAGTGATTTTCAGACGTTACGAGGTCGTCCGCTCATGAGAGGAAGTGAGTGGACGACCTCATACCGTCTGAAAATCAGGCTAGACAGAAAGTACTTCTATTAGACTACTTGAAAAATTACAAGTCCCAACAATGATTTTATGCAGAAAAAAATGTAACTTAAAGTTCAAAATTCTGCCATACAATATCTCTTATATTTTACTCAGTTGTAACCGGTTAGAACGGAGTGAAAAATAAGGCTTTGTATGAAAAATATAACATATTTTACTAAATCGTGCCAAAAAAGGGTACTTTGGAATATATGGCAGAAGTTTTCCACTTGAAAGCCCATATATCATCCGATTTTAGCTCTAATTGTCTCATATTTCCTGGGAACCTCCTTTTTATCTAGCAGTTTCTAATTATATTTTGTGACGTCATCACTTTACGACTCCATAACAAACTGTAACAAGGTGTTAAATAGCCTTCATAAATCCTGTAAGGTCATACATAATGTATATAACAAACCAAAACAAGGTGTGTATAACAAACTGTAACCAGGTGTGAAAAACAGGTTAATGTCAATGTTTGTAACTACTTTGCTCTTTTTCTGGAATATTACTTTAACAGCAGGTGGTAAAGTTAGAAGTGCTCTGTCAGCAAATCTTCTGATGTTTTTGAGTTCAGTTTGGCTTTGATTAAGAACTTGCTTAATTGCCTCGTCAAAGATAGTAAGACCAATTTTCTGATCATCATATTCTTTCAAAATTGCTCCTGAGTTAAAAATAAATTTTGAGCGGTTCAATGTATGAAATCATAAGGTGTGTATAGTGGTAAAGTGTGCCATCATCATTTAAAAAAATAGGTACCCAATGTGTACGTGTGTCTACTGCTTTTGTAATACAAATGTAAAGGTGAGGGCCGCTCTGAGATTTTGGGTGGGGGTGTGCCACCTGGGTCTCCAAGCGGTAACCCTATTTCAGACCAAAATATAAGATTTTCCATACCGTTTTCGGACCTGTCATTACAAGCTAAATAAATGGAAATGTACGCCTTCGTATTTCTCTGAAAAAATCGTAACCTATTCCAGACCAAAAAGGCAAAATGTATAGCCTATTTCTGACTAAAACAGCTTGAAAAGCATACTCTGTGGTGTGGCATATACCTGTATGGCAGGTGTACCCCCTGTGGGCAGGCTATAGGATTTGATAATGACTTTCATTTCATTCGAATAGTGTTATGGTCAATGAAAATTGTTGTCTAGTCATGCACTGAAAAGTTGGGGAAACGTCAGGAAAATTTTTCCTCGATGGGTGACAATAATATTAACCTTCAGAACTCGGTGTAAACTGAGAATACTAGCCAGCTTATACATACGCTGAGTCATGAAGCAGGGATTATCAATTTTATTGAGTTGTACTTATAGTTTTATTTGTATAATTATACATTAGAAGTATTCATAACATTGACATTAATTAGTAATCTGAATGCGAGTCATAATTATACGAGTCTAGCCCGGTTCAAACGTCGCGCCACTGCATGCCGTGTCGAACTCGATTACATTCGGTTCGACACTAGTACGGCAGTGGCACGGCGGTAGTTTCGAACGTCGAACTAATACCGAGTGTAAAGCATTTTTACATCGGTATCTGTTACAAATCGAAAATGGCGGACCGACAAACTCGTGCTTTTATTCTCCTGAAAACCATTCGAGATGCCAAAAAGAAAAGGAAACTAATACAGCAGTCAGTTTTAAGCCATTTCATGTTAAGGAAAAGATTGATTCTTCAGGTGTGTTATTTGACCCTTCTGTTACTTTTATCTCGTGGAGCAGCAGTCCCTCGACCATACGCATGCGTAGTGGTAGAAACCGCTAATCGCATTGAGTCAATCATCACAACCGTAAATGATCTAATAAACGCCGGGGGCGTTTATTAAATTTCAAGGGTCCGAGGGGGGTGTTTAAAAGATAAGAGGCGTTTAAAAGAGGAGCAGCAGTCCCTCGATCTTGCCGCAGTGTAAATATAAATACAGGATGGTGGGATAGTTTGGGATTACCTACACTGAGAAAAGGTCCATCGCCACAGCTCTTCGCCACGGCGCCATTTTGTTTTGCTTTACCACCATACGCATGCGTAGTGGTAGAATCCGCTAATCGCATTGAGTCAATCATCACAACCGTAAATGATCTAATAAACGCCGGGGGCGTTTATTACATTTCAAGGGTCCGAGGGGGGTGTTTAAAAGATAAGAGGCGTTTAAAAGAGAGAGGCGTTTATTCTAATAACTGTAACATTGGTAATCTAAATACGGTATTATAATACCTAAATGACAGAGCTTTAGCAGACTATCAAGTCCGTCCGCTGATAAGTCTAAACCGTCTACAAATCCATAACGGTATATGGTACATACAAAGCGGCGGAAAAAGGTACTGGTATAGTTCTTCAGTATAGCTCAATGTCAACATCCGAGTCCTCGTCGAGCACCATGGTATTTATGTGTTTATGTGGTTTTCAGGGAAGGGGGGCGTTTATTAGACAGGGGGCGTCTGTTAGAGAGGGGCGTCAGTTCAATACAAACTTGTCAGCTTAGGAGGGCGTTAATTAGATAGGAGGCGTTCACTAGATCGGGGGCGTTTATTAGATCATTTACGGTATTCTTGTTTCATTTCATTTCGTTTGAGCGATTAAAAGAATAACCACTGAGTTCGGCACGGCGATAGCACGGCGTGTGAAACCATGTCGAGCTACTGCCGTGTAGCACGGCAGAGCTTGTCAAATTTAATAGTCGAGTCGAACTTAATTCATGTCGCCGTACCAAATGGTTTCAAACGTCGTGCCACTGCCGTGCTACAGTCAAATTTAATTGCTGCATTTAGTTCGACACGGGAGTGGCGCAATGTTTGAACCGGGCCTTAGATCGTCAAGGTGTGTATATAGATGACAGGGCCACAGCTAGTGGGGGACAAGGGGGGCATGCAGTTGCCCACCCCCACCTCCTTGATTTTTTTTTTTCTAATGTATAACCAGAATGACATTTAAAAAAAAGTTGTATTTACTAAATAATAACACGATAGAGTATATGCTATAAAGTGTTTTTATTAATAATAAAGCATATAAAGGCTTTACAGTGTTGATTGCAATGTCATATTGGTTAATTAATGCAACTTGTATTATATGTTAGATAATGTTGATCAGCAAACATTTATTTTGTTGGTGGTCTCAGATGTTTAATTGATAAGGGACCAATCATTATTTAACTTGGAGGGGGGGTGGGGTGGAGAAAATTGGATACCAAAGGGGGGTTGCTTTAAAAAGAAAATTTGAGGCTGACAGGGATCTTTAAAAAAAAATTTTTATATAATTTCTCCTCCACCCCCACCCCTACAAGGAACAAGGGGTAGGGGAGGAGAAGGGAAGGGAATGCCTGCCCGCAACGCCTGTGATTTTGAAAAACGCCTCCTAATTAGTTATGCATGTCTGATCTGTCAAAAATTACCAGTACAATTTTCCTCGCTGATTGTAGGCCTCAGAAAATGTACATTTCCTTCAAAATTAATGGGGTTATCAACCACTAAATCATCAACGTAACTTATCTGATATCAAGCGATTTTAGTTAGTGTTTTTTGTAGCAAGTTTTCTATAGCAATTTGGCCACCACCTAGACTTCAATTTAGTAAACAATCTGATGCGATGTATAAACCGCGCGCAGTGTTGGGTTTCGTTAACATCATTGTTTGCACATCATGAGATGGCAATATAACTCGAAAGAATCTGAAAGCAGTACTTTACTTTCGAAATAAATTGAAAAATAGAATCAGGCACCATCGTAGTTGTTACATATGTAACAGGAAGTTAATAGTTTTAATAGAAGTGCTTGAAAATTGTTTATTTATGCGCTTGAATTTAGGCTTCCGCCACGTTTGCCCAGAAAATGTCCGGGAAAATGAATGTTTTCTCCAAAATCAGCCGGGCTAATATAAAAATCATAAACATAACTTCTGTATAATGTCAAGCAATTTGGATTGCCTGTCTGTAATTTGTGTTGTAAATCTAGCCTTCAATTCCATTTTAGAGGTGAAACAACGGCTTCGTCATCAGTTTCCTTCATACGAACAAGGAGTTGAAAATCAAACTTTTTCCCAAAACCCGGGGCCGGGTGCTGAGACCATGGATCGTAAAAACCTACTCGCCATTCTTCCAACCAAAAGACTAGTTGTTGCAAACCTTTAATATTTCTGTTCCAGCCTTATCAGTAGAGATTTAGCTTTGGAGCAGGACAATTATCACTTTAGTATTCAAATGGAAGTACATCGACCTAGACCTTGAAAGTACCTTTGGAAACCTTTCATTTGACCGGTTACACACAAACACACTCTGCGAAAGCTGTAGCTAATCAAGTTTGTAAATCTTAGCAAATTCATGGTAAAATAGCAATATTACTCCCCGCTCTAGCTCCCTCAAACTCCAAATCGTCGTGACGAAATTGAAAAGACCATCTCACGACCTCGTGAACATGTCACCATCGGCATATAGTCGTCATCTTCATTGCCATTTTGTGATTGGATATTGTCGCTAAATGAAGATTCCGAGTAATGCACGAAAGCCAACGACACATTCAATTGCTCCCGAATAAAACTTTACGACCACTTATTGACAATGTTAACAAACACACTATCTTACGCGCGTCACAGGACTCGATAACATAGTGTCTACAGTTTCTTAAGAAGCAGTAGACACAAAAATTCTTCAAAAATTCTGAAAAGCCACTAGTTAGACAGAAGGTACTTCTATTAGACTACTAGCAAAATTTCAAGTTGCAACAATAAAAAAATGTATTTAAAGTTCACAATACTGCCATACGTCTCTTATTTATCACTTAGTTGTAACGAGTTAGAATGGAGTGTAATGGTCTCATATTTCCTGGGACCTCCTTTCTATCTAGCAGTTCCTAATAAAGTGGTTTTGGTGTACTGAACAAATCTGTAATTACTTTTTGTGACGTCAACACTGTCTGTATGACTCCATAACAAACTGTAATAAGGTGTTAAATAACCTACATAAAACCTGTATAAAGGTCACATCTACATCTACCAGATTAGGGCATGCCTCTTCGAGGCATATGTACCCGGACAGCGGCTAGATCTTAATGTCAGCAAACAAGATCTTAAGGTTACCGGATTACCTTCAGGGTGCGTTTCCAGTCTAAATTACGTAGCGCCTCGAGGAAACATCGTATATAAATCATCCATGTATCATTTTAAAGCTTATAAAATTGGCTACAAGAATACATAAAATGTTTTGAGTTCTTTGAAAATCTCGAATTTTCTCCGATCTAGTGAGACGGGTTTTCAGAAGCTCCGACTCCGAAAATATTTTTAATTGCTTTGTCGCATTTCAGAGGAATCGTATTGGGTGTCGGGGAATTTTCTCGTCCAGCAGACCGAAGAAGCCTTGAAAACCTTTCATTTGACTGATTTGACATATCCTTTAAATGCTGTGGTAAGTAATAATTGCAAATTTAGTGAAATTCATTGTCAAAGTACTTACCAAAACGAATAAATCCCGAATCAGACAGCGTTTATTCTAGTTACGTTCTAATTCACTGCGTTTAAACGAACGTAAAATATTTTCCACTTCAATTCCTCGTAATAATAACAGGACAACGTTTAGATGGTTGGCTACACTTGCGCATCCCAACTAATAGAGTCTCTACGGCCTAAAAGGGGCGAAACATACAATACTGCAGTAAATAGTTTGTTAGACATTAAACCAGCTGACTCCCTGCACGGGGAGGATGGGTGGGCTTGTAACCTTGTTGGAACTGCTTGGAGACTAAGGGAGAGAGTAGAAAGGGCGTAACCGACTCTACTTTATACTAACAAACTAGGATACCGACACGGTATGAGTGCTGCCTATTTTCAGATGTTTGGCATAAATTGCGCTGGTGTGTTATCATGAACTGAATATAGCTTTTCTGGCATGGTCGTGGCACAGTGTTGACATATGCAAATATCTGCACTTTTTCATACCCAAAGTTCTGTAGCTCCTTCGAGCCTGCTAGCGAGTGAGGCAACAGCCACTTGGCGCTGATGGTGACGCGTTTCATGCGCGCGGCGTGGTCTCAAACTCTGTCTTATAAAAGCTATCGATCTCGTACCCAGACCCCATTTGTTTCTTACTGCGCATGCTCGAGGAAAAAATAGGGCTCTGGAATAATCCGATTCCGGAAGTTCGCGAATCACGGACTTCCGTTGACTCTGCGCATGCTTATCATTACGTCACCCTGAGAAGTCGTTTCTTCGGGTTCGATTCTCGCACAGCGCCTCAGGCCTAGGTTTTGGTTTGGATGTTCACCCGGTATCTTGATAGTGATCTTTTGCTTGCTAGTGTCAGGGCAAGCCTTAGGAGTCTCTTTCATCTTCTTCCGTTTTTAGGTTGGATTTTAAGGCCTTATTTTCATGCATTTGGCTCGTGTTTCTTTATCGTGCGATGGATATCAGACATTACAGATTCCTGAGTGCACAAGAGGATTCACGGGGATCGAAAACTCGCTGA
The DNA here is from genome assembly GCA_030867875.1 of Actinernus sp. WN-2022. Lineage (NCBI taxonomy): Eukaryota > Metazoa > Cnidaria > Anthozoa > Actiniaria > Actinernidae > Actinernus > Actinernus sp. WN-2022. Next base: position 132,302 of record JAOWCC010001630.1, read on the forward strand.
AATCGCCTTACCTGAGCCAGATGACCACACAAACAGCAACTGAATATACGGTAGAAGGAAGTCAAGGCATTTTTACTTACGATTCTCTCGTATTTTAGCTCCTTGAAAGCTGGACTTCGTTACATTCCCATACAAACGCTTATATTTAAGCGATCAGCGCCTGTTCACAAGTTTACGAAATCGGAAAACGCCACTTCTGCCTATAGAGCACTTACGAACATTGTTGTTAATATGGGAATGTATAGTATTACCTATCTGTTACGGTAAATCCCTCGGCTATATCCAGTTGAGTTCGATTTTCGAATTCTGAGAATTCATGTACTGTGTGCGATGTGTGTGTGCGATGTGTGTTTGCGATGAAGTGATATGAACTCCCGAGTGGATACAAGCAAATATCTAAGAATCCCTGATTTTTTTAGCGGCATCCATTTAGGTAAAATCGAACGGTTTTTAGCGTTTAGATAACCCGGCTCTAATTTCCAATGCCTTTGTCCAAATAAATCAACCCTCCAGAAATGCTTTATGTTTGACTTCCGGTGAAATGGCATTAGTGTTCAGAACAGCCAATCAGAATATACGAAAATCGGATTATTCCAGAGCCCTACATTAGGTATATTTTTTCTTGTAAATGGTCTATCTGTAATCAAAATAAGAAGGAATATTAAGAACGACAGCAGGAAATTATTGAGGGAACGAGGCCAATTTCAAGCTTTTTCGGACGGATTTGACTACACACTTTTTACCTTTTTGAAGCTCGTGGAACGGAAAAGGACATCACATGAGTTCGGCGCAGGCGGTGTCGGACACGACTCACGTACATACATATCTTTAATAGAAGTTCCCATAGGGGCTTTTCAACAACTATTTACAATGTAACAACGCCGTTTACAGTAACAAAATAATGAAATAGTAAAATACAAATACTAACTATAATCAGGTGAGTTAAAACTATTGAAATAGAAGTGCATTAAGTAATATGGTACATAGCACTACTCTAAAAGCGCTAACTTTAGTTGTTTCTTAAATTTAGCAAAATTAGGTTCCTTTTTAAGGTCTGCTTCCAATGAGTTCCAGATCTTAACACCCCTATAAGCGAAAGATCTTTGTCCACTTGAGGTGCGAAGTTTGGGGATGTTTAGTCGTTACGGGACCTGGTGTTACGATTGTGGATAGCAGACCGTTTACAGAACTTACTCCTAGATATTCTGGGGCAACTCCGTTTATACACTTGAATGTCATTAAAGTGTCCCTATAAACTAAATTATCTCTAACAGGTAGCCACTGCAGTTGGCAGAAGAAATATGGTCATACTTCTGTATACCTAAGATGACTCTGGCGGCAAAATTTTGAACGAGCTGTAATTTCTTAAATTTTTTGTCAGAGGTGTTTGCCCACACGGACGAACAATTAATAGAAGAGTTTGCTTAGTACTAAACCATTTATTATGGTTTTCATAGAAACTGGGCTAAACAGGTGTTCAACCCTGTTGATTTGACAGAGGCTTGACATACAAGAAGATACTACGTGAGAGATATGCGTATCGTAAGTTAAGTTGGAGTCAATAATTACACCTAGATCTTTCGCTGATGAAACAGGGGTGAGTTGTTTTCCTAAAAGGTTAATACAAGCTACATCTTGGGGCATTAGGTTTAGCATCTGGCGAGTTCCAATGTGGAGCACCTTAGTCTTATCGGGATTAATTAATAGACTATTGCTACAGCACCAGTGGGCCACTCTTCGCAGATCTTCTTCCAGTGCTTTGATACTGTCATTCATATCGTTTCTCGCGAATGACAAGAACAATTTAGAGTCATCTACGTATGATTCTAGAGAGCAGTGACGGGTCACAGAAGGCAAGTCGTTTAAGTAAATGGTGAACAACAGAGGTGATAGTATTGCCCCTTGAGGAACGCCATGCATTATAGGCAGTGGGCTAGATATACTCGACCCAATACGCACGGCTTGAGACCTTCCAGTCAGGTAGCTGTTAAACCAACTGAGTGCGGAGGGGGATGCTCCAACACCCTCAAGCTTGCGCAATAAAATCGGATGGTTTAAACTATCGAATGCCTTTGAGAGATCGAGCAGAACAAGAATGGACACTTTCTTCTGATCCATTGCGTTTAGAAATGCATCCGTAGTAAGAATGTTTAAGGTCTCTGTAGAATGATACAAGCGATTGCCGCTTTGGTGACGATTTAGGAGCTTGTGTTGAAGTAAATAGGCGGTAAACTGCTTAAGGGCTACTTTTTCGCATACCTTAGATATGGTAGGCAACAGGGACAACTGGGGGCGATTATTGGGGGCTACTTCATGATCACCTTCTTTCAGAAGGGGGATAACCTCTGCGTGTTTCCAGTTATCCGGATATTAGGTTGAACTCAGCAAAGAACTGTTAATAATATCGGTTATGACAGGTAGTATGTGATGAAGACAGTCCTTAACAACCCTCATAGAAATTTTATCAGGCCCTGGGGCCTTATTAGAAGGCATTGTCGAGATAAGTTTACGGATCTCATGGGTTGATACAGGATGGAAACTAAAGGGCCGGACAGCAGAGTTCGTAGGAGGGTGGATTGGAATGCTGGGATTGACAGAACCTAACTTTGCCAACAGTTCACTTGCGGCCTCTGCTGCATTCTGTCCCACTGAGGTGAAAAACTCATTAAATTCGCCTGCTACTAGATCTGTGTCTTTACTATAAGGGGGTCTTGTTACGAGTTTCGAAGGAAGACATTTCCGGATCGTTTTCCAAATAGAGCCAGTGTTACCTTTATGTCTGTTGATCTCTTCCTGTACATGATTTCTGCTTGCCTTAACATATCTTTAGCGTTGTTTCGTGCAGTTTTATACAATAAACCAATCTGCAGTGTCGCGTGTGAGCCTGAAGCGTTTTTTTAGGGCATCTCTCTCTCATAAATTCCTTTATTTCGTCATTGATAAATGGGACTGAGCGATTTTAAATTTTCACCGTTTTTACGGGCGCAAAGCGATCTAAGACATCTGAGAACAGATGCTTAAACGTGGATAGTTTTGTGTTTACATCTACGGTGCGATAAATCCACTCAAAGGGTACCAGGGAGACTGCTAGGGAGAATAAATTAGGATCATAGTTCTTGTAAGATCTTGTGGTTACGTATGCTGGTGCTACCTTAGGAATTTTCAGATTTAATGTACAATAAACAAGCGAGTGGTCACTAATTCCAACATCAACAACGCCAGACTCGGTGACTAGGTCTTGATCTGAAACTAGGATCAGATCAATAAGTGTTGCGGATCGATCTGTGATCCTTGTTGGTTCGGTAATGACTTGGGATAAATTCATGTTAGTGCAAAGATCTTCTATTGCTGCATGTTCTTGGCCCCTTTTGAGGAGATCACAGTTTAAATCGCCCAGTGTTACAATCGGTTTTCCAAGACTTAATGCGCTGGTATAATTAGGCATGAAATTGTCACACAAGCAGCTGAGAGGGCAGTCGGGCGGTCTGTAAGTTACACATATAATAAACGATTTGGTCTTCTTATGCTGCAATTGGAGCCAAAGTTGATGAAGTCCCGATTCAGAAATTTGTGTCAGATGTTTAAGGATTGTACCTTTGATATTGCATTTCACGTAGGCACATATACACCTCCTCCAGCTTTATGAAGACGATCAAGTCTAAACAGCTTATATCCTTCTAGCTCGACCTCTGTGTTCTTGACGGTGGAATTGAACCATGTTTCAGAGACGGCGAAAACGTGAAAGTCATTCTTCTTAACTAATTGCCTGGCTTGGATAATATGGTTTCTGTTCTTCATTGATTGAATATTAAGATGCGCTATTTTAAGCTTTAGTTTAGCATACGGGTGGTGTCGCTTGTGATTTGTTATGGTTTTAATGCAAATCAGGTTGCTTGAGATGGTAGTTTCCTCGAGGTGACGGGGTTAAATCGGCTCTTCGTGTGTTAACAGTAGAAATTCTGTGGACCCTTCATCTAACCTTCACTCCAGCTCGAGTACCACGAGTTCTTATTATCCCCAGATACTTCAGGGCTATATAACACTCATCTGACACGTCGTATTTTGACTTCAGCCCGAACAGTTCACATCTTGAATATGTAATTAAGCTGTCAGTTGTGCGTGAATTTAAATTCATGAAGCATTCCCTTGAATGTTGAGTCAGATTATCAGCAAAGTCTGGTCCTGGGTTGACCTCGATATCCATGTAAATGGGTGGATAAGTCCATATTAAAGGGTTTGTTGACTCAAGTTGACCAATCAGAGTGCCTCTAAAGTTGTGAAGCGTTTTCTGTTAACAGAGTTCAGAGAGGACCACAGGCAGCCCTGACTCGACATATATTTCCCGCTTTTTGGGTTACCTGTGGTATGTTTCATAAGCGATCTCGGAAGAGTTTATATAATTGCTCCTTGTGAATTTTCTTTTCCGATTCCTACGAAATAAATCTTCAATAATAATAGATTGATACTTAATGAAGTTGTGTGAGTGGTTTGGGGGCGATTTTGGGACTTCTAAAGCAGTTTATTAGGCCTCGAAGTTTTGACGGTTGGCTGCGTGTCTACCCATCGGACACAAACGGTGATACACAAGGCATGCAGCTTCAAGGCGCTCTTCATCGATGTGTCCTAACTCGCCGCCGAAATTCGACAAGAAATTCAAATCGATTTCGACTCGGCTTTTGGCACACAAATGCAGAGATGTGTAAGTACTTCTCACTGATCCACGTTTCAGACCAAACGACGTGAGAACGGCCTGTAAAATAAATTCCGAATTCAAAATATTTCTCTCGGTATACGATCTGCAGAACGGAAGTGCATGACAACTCTTCTTAGTGGGGAGGGGTATTTTCAAAACGTTTCAGTTGCCATGCCCACGCATCTTGAAAGCAGCGCCTGCGATGTCTACTGCAGATCGTATTCTTGGGTTGCACGTTACGTCATCGCCGCCATGTTGGTGGAAGTTAACAAAGGATTCCTCGTTAGCTTCTTTTGTTGTGGCACCAACATGGCCGCCATGCCCTTGGTTATTTGAATCTCTGGGGATTGGTTGCAACCCAACAATACCGAGAGAAATATTTTGAATTCGGGCCGTTTTCACGTCGTTTGGCCTGAAACGTGGATGAGAAGTGCTTACACATCTCTGGATTTGTGTGCCGAAAGCAGAGGCGAAATCGATTTGAATTTCTTGTCGTATTTCGGCGGCGAGTGAGGACATATCGATGAAAGGCGCCTCGAAGCTGCATACCTTGTGTATATTTGTGTCCACCATATGTTTATTATCAAACCAATCTTTCTCAAACTCGGTAAACCTACTGTTCATTTCTTAATCATTAATATTTAATAGTCGGCCTCATTCTCTGTCAGTGGTGTCCAATTTGCATCCCCGCATTTTGGACATATGGTACTTGTCATTATAAACTAGTTAGTAGCAATTCCCTACTAAAATAACTGTTTCCTTTTTACATGCAGCTAGCCCGTCGATGTGTCTACAAGAGAAACAACCTATGACATAGACACGCGGCCAACTGTCAAAACTTCGAGGCCTAATAAACTGCTTTAGAAGTCCCAAAATCGCCCCCAAACCACTCACACAACTTCATTAAGTATCAATCTTTTATTATTGAAGATTTATTTCGTAGGAATCGGAAAAGACAATTCACAAGAAGCAATTATATAAACTCTTCCGAGATCGCTTATGAAACATACCACAGGTAACCCAAAAAGCGGGAAACATAAGTCGAGTCTGGGCTGCCGGTGAGAGGACGTTGTATGTGCTTTCTTTTGTACCGTATCGGAATATTCTGAAAATATTATTCATATCCTTACTGAAACTGACAAGGAAAACATGTAAACAATGCTTGGATGACGTTTCAAGAGCAGATAAGACATTTTAAAGTGCCCCTAAACCCTTTTGCAATGTTTATATATATGAAACTTTGAAAGGCTTTGGATACTTCTGCGAAGAAATTTTTGGCTTACAGAGAATACACTATGTTCTATGCTTGTTTGAAATGGTGAAAATTTGACCTTTCCTGACCCATGACCTTGTAAGAAAAAGACTGGGTCGATTCCCTATCTTACGTCATCCAATTCATTCGACTTTGCAATAACTTGAATAAATATTTAGCATTTTGTCTAAAATAGCTGTTTTCTTTACTAAAATCTCACAGACTGTGTATATTCTCTATATATCGATGCTGTTGTGATAGAAAGGCGTCATGGACAATAATGCATTAATGAGGTGACGTAAGATCGGGAATCGACCCAGGCTTTTTCTTACACGGTACTGGGTCAGGAGAGGTGACATTTTCACCATTTCAAACAAGCCTAGAACATAGAGTATTCTCTGTAAGCCAAAAATTTATTCGCAGAAGTACTCAAAACCTTTCAAAGTTTCATATATATAAAAATTGCAAAAGGGTTTAGGGGCACTTTAAGTACCTAAATCTGTATCTAATCACGCCTTTGTCTTTACCGTTCGAGTTGTGTATGTGTTTGAATCGAGACTCGAGTGCTCTTCAAAAAGTCTATTTACTATGTTCAGAGATGAGAATTATTCACTATTATATTTACACAGAGAGGTACTTTTAATGATAAACATACAGAAAAAGTCAGGGGGCCCCTTCGTTTTAACGGAGAAAATTGACCTTGAAGTTCATGCAGATCACGACCATGTTGCCCAGTATCCGGCCAGTTCAGATTATAACCGCCGTATCTTTGCTTTCGTGGTTGGAAAATGTGTGAACTTTCATCCAGAGACAGCCCATTTATATACCAACATAATTTATATACCAACATAATGCGTTACCTCAAATATCTTGACACTTATTGCCGTTTTTGCAAAACTCCTGAAGTTCACAGTACCGGTGCCTAGTATCCGGTCAGCTGTTCCAGTATCCGACCATTGACAAATTCAAGCATATTTTTAGCAACTGCCGATCTCAACCAAATCTCCTTCCAAGCTCTGTCAATTCGCCGTAAAAAGCCCCACATCCTTCTAAAACAGACCATGGAATAATTAAGGCCAAACACAATGATTCTAGGAAATGTAGTGCAATTTATTCTAAGGACCTCTCTTACAAAAATCATGTAAGACAGTCTCGCGGCCTTTGACAGGGACAACACCAAATACAAGTCCGCCAATACCTTGTTCAAGAAAGTCTATTACCCTAAGAGAGGTCATAAACCATGCGTGTTTGCAGGTTTTCGCAGGCCGTCGAATACTAATATTATCGCTCGACATAACTAGAACATTCGAAAAGCTGGCTTAAACTCAGGGAAATAAAGAAATAATTTCTTACTGTAAAAAACCTAACGACGAGTCGACTTCCGGATCAGAACAACTCACCGTGAAGTTATTTTCCCTGAAATTAATAAGTCCGCTGCACATCACATTGCTCCTTTGTGAATCGAACAATATCCCTGATCGACTCAGGCACTATTTATTCCCGAAAGGAGAAGAGCTTATTCAGATATTACGCCGCGAAGATAAGGAAGAACGGACCAAAAGTCGGCGGTCAGAGATGTTCACGCTTCGACGACCGTGTTGAAATGAGGCTATTTTACATTTTCTCCCATCGTGCTTTGCGATGCGTGTCCAACACCGCCTGAGTTCGGCGCAGAGTTCGGCGTGTTCGTCAGATGTTTTCTGTGCGCTAATTGGCCAAATTTTCGATCGGCTGTCAAATGCTTGTCACACGGGGCGCAAGGAATTGTGCTACCACATTTTTGTAGCACATTTGCGACCACAATCCTTTGCGATTAGCCCATGTTTGTAAGCTAACGCCGTATATAGATCGTTTTCATGTGACGTCACAGAAAAACACGCCGCCATGTTGGAGCACATCTAGGTCACGTGATTCCGATAGTAATACATGTAAACACAAGCCAACATACGAATTATCGCTAGTTTATGATGCCTTTTAACGACAATACTTCTAAATCTCCTCTTCCTGACGCCAACACTGGCAATCTAAGTTCTCCTCTCGTATCTGCTTACGCCAAAAAATTTGATTCCAAGGTCAGAGATCGCTATTTACAGAAGATTTCGGCGATTGGTATCGACCCTGTCCTGATAGAGGGGAAACACTTCGATCCCGACTGCCTACCGCCTGTTGAATCAACAGATGTACTTTGTTACTTGGTTCTCGAAACCAGTTTTTACACTCAAAAGCAATTCAAGTCTTTCAGAAGTCTAGAGGCTTACAATCAGATGGTTTCAGGATTTGTTTCAAGTGTTCAAGGGCACATTGTGGCGAACAAGTTTGTGGTGCTTGCCAAAGTGCGACACTCTCAGCGCATGAACGATGCATTGATTCCGGTTTGGATTATAACTGAGAAAGAGGGCACAATCAATTGCGCTCACTGCTTGGGATGTAAAGCAGGGTTGGCCGAATCATGTTCCCATATCGCAAGTGTCCTTTTTTATCTTGAGGCATGGACAAAAATCAATGGTCCACTAAGCTGCACTCAAATGAAGTGCGCTTGGATTTTACCGCAGTTTGCCAGCGATGTACAGTACGCTAGGGTCTGTGACATTAACTTTAAATCGGCAAGAAAAATGAAAGCAGACCTAGATACAAGTATCGAGAATATAACCGAAGAATTCCAGCTTTCTGAAGAGCCAGAGAGCTGCACTGAAGCCCCGTTGAACGCGAAGTCTGAGGCGGAAGTGCCAACTCCTACACAGGCGGAAATGGACATGTTTTACCTTGAGCTAAGCCACTGCAAAACAAAGCCCGTAGTGCTAAGCTTAGTACCTCCCTATGCAGACAGTTATGTTCTGCCCAGCCGTAAAATTCCAACTGTGATGGATTTATTTAATAAAGACAATCTAAAATTGCCTTACAATGAACTTCTTAAAGTCTGCCAGAGTACAACTATCCAAATAACGCAAGAGCAAATCGATCAGGTAGAAAGGGACACTGTGACGCAGTCAAGTGGGACAAATTTCTTTAAGCATAGGGCAGGAAGAATTGGTGCCTCGCAAAGTAAGGCTGCAGCACATTCTGATCCTGCATTGCCATCACAGTCCCTTATCCAAAGAATTTGCTACCCCGAACTTACCAAAATAAGCACCAAGGCTACTCGACATGGCTGCACCCATGAAGCCACTGCAATTGCTGCTTTTGAGGAAGTGATGAAAAACTCGCATGTGAACTTTAAAATTGTGAAATGTGGTCTTTTTATAAACAAAGATTATCCATGGATACATGCCACGCCAGATTTCATGTGGTCTTGTGATTGTTGCGGTGAAGGGTGTGGGGAAATCAAGTGCCCCATCTGCATAGACAACTGTGATTTTGACTCTTATGTGTTGAAGCCATCATCTTGTCTTGCCAAGAACAATGCCGGGCAGTTTGTTCTCAAGACAACCCATGAGTATTACTACCAGGTCGAACAGCAGCTCTTCACTGTTAAGCGCAACTATGCATACTTTGTAGTTTGTGCTGTTGATTCTGATAAGGTTGCGCTGACGTACCAAAAGATTCTTCCTGACGAGGATCACTGGGCTAAAGTGCTCCCAAAGTTGCAGACATTTTGGACAATCTGTGTTCTTCCAGAGGTACTTGCTCACTGGTACACCAGAAGGGTGAACATTACTGCGAATGATCCTCCACCAACTAATGCTGTTTGCTACTGCAGGCAGAAGAACACTGATGAGGCTACAGTCAAGTGCCTCAATCCTAACTGCCCGATAGTGGATTTTCACCTGTCATGCTTAGGTATTGATGGTATTCCCAAGACGTGGTACTGCCCTAATTGCAGAGCATTACCACAATTCAAGCGACGGGGCTTAAAGCAGCAATCCTCTAGTAACACAAGCGAGGCGTTAAAGCTGGATACAATTTGTACTTGCCAAATGGCCCCGAAAAAAGCAGACAAGCTAGTGAAATGTACAAATTATAACTGTGCCTCTGGGCAGTTCTTTCACTTACCATGTCTAGGCAGAAAAAGGATGCCTAACAACAGTAAACATTGGTTATGTCCTACATGCACTATCAGCAACTCCACAAACACCAAGCCTACAGTCACACAATCCACACCAAACACCAAGCCTACAGTTAAACAATCCACACCAAACACCAAGCCTACCACACAATCCACTCCAAACACCAAGCCCACAGTCACAAAGTCCACACCAAACACCAAGCCTACAGTCACACAATCCACACCAAACACCAAGCCTACACTCACACAATCCACACCAAACACCAAGCCTACACTCACACAATCCACACCAAACACCAAGCCTACAGTCACACATTCCACACCAAACACCACACACACAGGAGTTCAATGCGTCAAGAGTGTTTATGTAAACAGGCCTTCTCTGGGCAAATATGAGCCTGAAGGAAAATTGGGGCCTTATGAATATGGTCTTGTTACTTCCCCGAGTGGATGGTTGGACTGTGTTGTCATTCATGAGGCCCAAATAATGCTAAAAAAGATAAGTAGAGGCATACAGGGATTTCAAAGGCCCACGCTTGGCCCGATCCGCCAATTTGATATAATGACAGGACCATTTATTCAAATAGTTCACATTAATAATAATCACTGGGTGTGTTTCAGTTCGATACATAGTCCTCCTGGTTATGTTGACGTATATGACAGTTTGTCAACTCCAGTGTCACAAGAGTTATTAAGACTAGCATATGATTTGACTGGGCCAGCATTCAAAGGCATTCGCTGCATAACAGTGCAACGACAAATCAACGGTTCTGACTGTGGTATATTTTCTATAGCTTTTGCAACAAGCTTGGTTCATGGAAAGAATCCAATGAATGTAAGATACAATATTGTTCAGATGCGCCCACACTTATTACGTTGCCTGAAAGGGGGGGCTATGATCCCTTTCCCTACAAATTGTACTTCTTAAGGAAATTCACTTATAACAAAAGTAAGTTGGAGCCACATAGCAGACTCAAGAGATAAATTATGTATGTTGACACAATCTGCTGGTTACTCTGATGTTTGTAACACTAGTCAGTACTGTTAGTAAAAATAAATACTACTTGAATCTAATTTGTCCTCGTCTATGCTGGTACAGAAACACCAATAATTATGCATGACGCAAACAAGTGACACAAAACATACATGTAACATAAGAAAATTATCATGAAAAATGATTTAGTGTTTCAAGAGTGTTGACATGCACATGAAATCTGCTTTACAAGAGTAGTCTAACTCGATGAAAATATAATGCTGCATGTTTAGGTTAGGCATGAGGCTTATCATTTGAATATCTCATTGTATGTTTCCCAAAAAAAAACATACCCCACCCCACCCATGGAAGGGTTCTTTTTAATTCCAGAGGGTGGGGGGTGTCAACATTGCAAGAAGTTGTCATACAAATAAACTCACTAAAGAACTCCTGGAAATTCCAGAAGGTAGGGGGCCAATATCGGCACCCTTCCATAGGGGGTATGGATTTTTTTAAGAAACACATTATTTTCAGTAATTCATCTAGGAAATAAGATTCTAGAACTCTAATCGAACGGAACAATGCCTTTTGAAAAGTTGGTCAAAGCAGAACACACCCTTATGATTCGGTCGATCATAGGTACTCTAGCTTCCTGGGAACCATTCTTATCTGACTGTAAAAAATCAATTGGCAAAGTTGCCGAAAGAATTGTGTACTTTCTTCTAAGCAGTCCAATTACTCTTTCTACATGTATCCGTACATTGGCAATACCCCTGGTGTTTTCTACGTCTACTGGGTCCAACTGGTCTTTTCCCTTGGTGAAGGCCGGGATTGCCAGTTCTGCTTTGTGAAACACGAGGCTTTCCTTAATTGTAAAGCCCCTGTCGGCCATCACCAAATCTCCAGGCACTAGCAGTTTTAGAATTCCGCAGTGGTCCGTAATAAATTTGTCTGATGTTCTGCCTCCCCAAGCTTCAGATACAAAGGAAATGCTTCCTTGGGGTGTAATGCCCACCAGGACTTTCACGGTATTGTGACTCTTGTAGTTTGAGTAAGTCTGAGCTCTTGCCATTAGATTTGAAGGTCTGTTAATAAAAACTTCAAAACAGTCCATGATCACGGTGACCTTATTGCCAAAGGAAAATTGGAAACATTGCGGCATTGTTCGCCAAAGATCCTCACGCTCTGGCCACTTTACTGATGGAGCTAGTCTCACATCCATCTTGATCATCCATGCTGTGAATATTCTTGACACCGATGCAAGAGAAACCCCAAACCGGTAAGCCAAATCTTGCATCGGTACGTTCAGCTTAATTTTCATGAGGGTGAGGGCAAACTCTTGGAACTTTGACAGTGTGGGTGATTTCCTTGTTACATGCCCTGAAACGTGCCGGAACACTGTCTGAAGTACATCAAAAGCCGGCAAACCCGTATAAAAACGAACCTTGTCATCGCTGTTTGCAAAATAATCCTCATCAAATGGCTTCGCATTTGGGGTGTGAAACATATAATCAAACTCCTCCGTTTTCAATGATAACTGGAAGTAAGCGGCCCAGTTAAGTAGACAAATACAATATTACCCTGACGGCAATATTAATCTACCATATATTTTTTTATAACTTGTTAATTCAATGTAAACTGCTTTTAACAAATGCTCTTTCGGTAGATTTAGATTACCAAGTTTCGCAAAACTATGTACTCTATTTCTTTATTTCTTATTTTAATCATCTTTTCGGGATCTTATGAGGTGTCGTTATGTTGTCGCAGGTGATAACTGTGAATTGGTTCGGTGAGACCGAAGGTTAGTTATCCCTCGCTGGTTTTTTTTTTTTTTCAATAGACCCTTTCAGCTTGCCTCCGTTTTGTCTCATTTCAGTTCCTTGAGTAATGCGTTTTTGTTTTCTGTATCCCCAGACAACAAACAGGCAAGCTGAAAGAGTCTATTAGCACGAATTACTGACGAAGTTGGCCGACTGAATATTAAATATACTAATCAAACACATTAATAATAAGATTCGTCCTGATTTGCATAAGTTTTTGCTTCGATTTTTTTGGCCGAAATAGGTCGTATCGCCAAAATAATTGAAAAACGCGACTCTGTACAACTAGGATGTTGGGTACAATTGGAATGTAAACATTCACTTGAAAATGCTCCACGAGTTTGGAGTTTTATTGTTTCTGCAGAAATTCTCTCACAGCCTTTAAGTACAGGGTCTGTAGATTTTCAGTGTTTTCCTTCTTGATATTATTAATCGTTCCTGGGAAGACCTGGGAAAGAAAGCAGGAAAATAAGCGAACGGTTTGCTTTTCAATAGACCAATCCAAGGTAATAGCCTCTTCTAGATCAGGCATGAAGTTGAATCCCAAGAAGTGCAAAGAAATGTTAATCAATGTTTACAATACATCTACCCCTGGTCCTCTCGTTATATACAGTAACACCTTAGAGAGAGTTAGTAATTATAAATTGCTAGCATAGGGGTGGACATTACTAAGGATCTTATACCTGGACGAACATGTCTCCCACATCGTAAAGAAGGCTACCTTATTCTTACTAATTTTCTCGAGTACTTAATTTCGCGAAAATTCGGGAGCTGTATTCCGCGAGTATTAATTTTCACGATTCCAGGAGAAAAAACAGTCCAGTGCACACTAGAATTCAAGTTGAAGTAGCAATCTTCACTTTTGAACCTCGTACCGTGTTACAAAGAGAGAAAATGCAGCGAAAATGAGTGGAAATGGGCAAAACTGAAAATCTGCCACGACGAGTGAAAATTTATCGAAAGGAACCGCTTTCATGAGTTCACTTCAAAGAACAAATTTCCTGGAAACTACGAACTAGTTTTGTGGATTTATAGCCATCACAGAGTCAAAGACAATGGTAACCTTGTAATTCGGCTAGCATACTGCAATAAGGAATGAATAAACTATTATTACTAGTATACCTAACAGGTAGTGAATGCTGCTCCGGTCAGTTAAGGAAGTGTATTAGAAGAGAACCTACAGTAACACTTTGGCAGGAAATAGATTACTGGGTGATAAAAATGCCAAGGTGTTAGATGAATATATTTTGTAGTATTGGGGTTATCGTGCGACTGAATCCTGTTTGAGCTGTGGTGTGTATTTCAAAAGTTGTCGTGATTTATTTTCATTTTACCCCGACATATCAACGATCTCCCGGTAAATTCCCTGAGCCTACCAATTCCCGACATTTCAGCTTACGATTCCCGGCACAACAAACTGCTGTTCTCCCCGGTGAAGTTTAAACACCGGAAATCAACTGTAATTGAGAATGTAATTGTAAATGCTAATTGTATTTTGAACCGGCTGCTTGACTTTATCGAAGCCAATAGAAGAAAATTATTTGCTGCTCACCATCTTGATAACAGGAGAGATCTTGCTCTTTGGAAACTGATAGTTTCAGAGTTAGAAAGAGTACGTCAACACTTCAACAAATTCATGATTACACAAGGATCGTATACACAGAAATGCATTAAAGAACGGTTGAACGTGGTTAGCTCCAACAATGCAGATTCCACCTCGTGTAATGTCACGTGACGATCAGATCCCTGCCAAGTGTGGTAAAAAAAAGACAATAGAAGTGATGCATTGTGGTAAAAAAAGAAATCGAGATTTGGACCCGCTTACAGATTAGAACTGTTGCCTTGCTCGCTCGCTTCAGGCTCGCTCGCTGCGGCAGCAATTAGAACTATTATTATTACAGCGATTATTATTATTATTATTATTATTATAAGCAGGCTCCTGTAAAAGCAGGAGCCCATAATGGGCTCCTGTTATAAGGTAATTTCCACCATCTTGTAGGGGGTGCAAACATGGCGCAACATACAGTATCACGGTTCCCTGATCATTTTGTTTACTTTTGAGACGCCAATATAACATGGTATTGGCGTCTCAGAATATCAGCCTCTGATTGGCACTTGCGTGAGCTCTTGCAGTCACATGGCTTCCCGGTCGCATTTATTGAGCGCGTCGTGGCAAGATTTCGGCTACCATGTCACCTTCAAATCGTTGTAAATTACTAGATAAGGATTCTTCAATCATAAAGGTAAGGTTGGCATTGTAGTTTTCGTTAGAAATCTAACACTGTTATCAGCTAAAAGTACAATTTTCACCGTCTCAAAGCAGTACAATTGCAAAAGTCGTTCAAATCAAGCCACAAAGTCAAAGTTCTTAAATAAATGAAAAGGATTTCTTTCAAAGAAAAAAACACACTTCTTTTAAAATTAGATAAACCTTAAATTCGAAATCACTTATCATTTTTGAAACTGATGTTTATTTGACAAGAAACAAGAGATTTCAAAACACGTCGCGAACGTTTTCTCCACTGAAGCCGTGAAACCGTTGCCATGGATATACTAGGCGCCTTTTGACAATTGAAATTACGATCAGAATGAGTTTGGTGCTTCATTCTCTTCTTTCTTTTAACAATTCACGACTTAATTGTTAAATCGTGATACAAAACTAATTGCGATTTTGAGACGCCGATACCGAATTATATTGCCGGCGTTAGAAGAAAATATATTCTTCGTATTGGGCTTCGTCACTGCGCGACTCTACGGTGGCCCACAAGTGCAAAACAAAACTCTTTTGTCTGAAATCAAAACACTTTTTCAGAAAACAATAATTTCTCGTTCAAAGCAAAACTCTTTTCCAGAAACTCAAACACTTTTATCCAAAACAAAATATTTTCTTTGAAAACAAAAAACATTTTTAGAAAACAAAACATTTTTTCAAAAACGAAAACTATTTGATTCAAAACAAAATATTTTCTCACGAAACAAAACGTTTTTAGAAAACAAAAATCTCTTTTTAAAACATGATCACTTTTATCCAAAACAAATCATCATTTTTAAAAACACGATTTAATAATTATATGCATCTTTTTAATCAAACACAATTAATTTATTCGAAATATTTGTGAATCGAAATCTTTTTCTTTCAATACAAAACTTTCTTTTGGGCGAGTTCCCGGATCGAAAATCCGCGAGGGCTGATGGGGCTTACGTGCCGTTTCCTCCATTTTTCGAGTGGAAAAATGGCTGCCAGTACTAGTAGTGTTAGATACTGTGGTGCTTGTGGTAGCAAGCACGAGGATCAGTTTGACTGTAAAATTTTGCACCAAATGTGGCGAAAAGCTACAACTACCCATATCGCTTGACTTCGCTTCGGAAAAGAAACTCGGGAAAGAAATTTCAGCAACGCCAACGATGTCACTAGCTGCTTTCAAAGCTCGCAAGGAGTCAAACAGGCATAATTTTTTTAAGCCATCAAGTTCGAAGAAACCTAAACGGCCTGAAATGGATGTGACAATTCGTACTGATTGGAGTTTTAAATTTTGATGCAGAGACACGAGTGTTAAAACCACAGTGGGGTAAGACACTTCCTCTGGCGGTTGATAGAAACAGTACGTACTCATCCATTCTGGGAAAGGCACTCTAACCTAACCTAACCCTAACCTCTCAGACTCATGGTAATCCCGTAAAACTTGTCCAAAAAAGTGAGTACGTTCCCATATTCGAAACCTTTTTCGAAGTAGTGTGTAATAATCACCTCCTCACGATTAAGTTCTTTTCCGCACTGCGGACAAAAGAGGAATTCTACTTCAATTAATTAAGCAATCACAGAGTTCGCAAAACATGACCTCCGCATGAGACTGAGCATAGCCGCCATTTTGAAAATAACACAATGTATGGGCCCCATGCCCTCGCGGATTTTCGATCCGGGAACTCGCCCAAAAGAAAGTTTTGTATTGAAAGAAAAAGATTTCGATTCACAAATATTTCGAATAAATTAATTGTGTTTGATTAAAAAGATGCATATAATTATTAAATCGTGTTTTTAAAAATAATGATTTGTTTTGGATAAAAGTGATCATGTTTTAAAAAGAGATTTTTGTTTTCTAAAAACGTTTTGTTTCGTGAGAAAAAAAATTGTTTTGAATCAAATAGTTTTCGTTTTTGAAAAAAATGTTTTGTTTTCTAAAAATGTTTTTGTTTTCAAAGAAAATATTTTGTTTTGGATAAAAGTGTTTGAGTTTCTGGAAAAGAGTTTTGCTTTGAACGAGAAATTATTGTTTTCTGAAAAAGTGTTTTGATTTCAGACAAAAGAGTTTTGTTTTGCACTTGTGGGCCACCGTACGACTCCGCCCAATACGGAATATATTTTCTCCCAACTGGCCGCCAATATAATTCGGTATCGGCGTCTCAAAATCTCAATTAGTTTATAGTATTTGTACGGGAATTTGATGCGAAATAATTCCCGTAAAATCGAATTTCTGAAATATTCACTGTCTGTAAACTTAAGATACCAGGTAAAAGATTAACTGATAGAAATTTGATGGATATAGCTGTGCTGGGAAGCGTGCAATCGTGTTTTCAGTTTCCCCTACATTTGTCTGTAACAACACCTGAAATACAGCCGCCTCCTCACACAGTCCTCAGCGCGGCTCAGTTCTGTAATCTATTAAATTTTCTACTGCTGTAACAACTTTTTGTACAATTATGAAAATAGTGCGAATAAAATGAATCTGAATCTGAATCTGAATCTGCAGGGGTGTTTTGCATAATGACTGCTGAATGCAAATTATTATAGACGGTCAGCGGAAATACCATGAGCAGCAAACCACGTGCTCTAAGTCGTAGTCAAGTTGGCTTCGCCAGTGCACATCAACTCATATAAACTAACTAAAACCCTTACCGTACCATAAAACATACCCTAACAGGTCAGGTAAACGATGATGTTTTAGGGCGAGAGAACAACTTAGAGCACGTGGTTCGCACCTCATGGTATTTCCGCTGACCATTTAAAAAAAATGCATTCTAGCGATTATGCATTATGCACAACAATCACAGGGGCCGTTTGTATTTAATCTTATAGGATCACAGTGTCGCAAAATATCGCGAAGAACATGCATATTTGAATACGAAATAACGTTAAACATAAATTTGCCTCACTGTTGGCTTTGTCTTCCCAGGCGCTGCTTACACATCCCACACAGTCTCCCTTTCTTGTCGTCCTTGTGGCTTACAACAGCAAATCTTTGCGATTCTGGAAGGTTCTGCGTTCGCTGTATACTTCATAAATAAAAGAAACTCCGTTTCGTGTTCAAATATATATATGTTTTTCGCGATATTCTGAGATGTTTTGATCCTTTCCGTTTCGGTACAAACTACATACGTTGTGTTAGCCCCGTGTATAGAGGTTTTGCACCACCACGTGATGGCAGCCATGTTGGTGGCCAGAACAATGAGATTTGTTCAAGCATGTGAAAAATTAAATCTCAAAGGAATAACATTCTATTGTTCTGGCCACCAACATGGCTGCCATCACGTGGTGGTGCAAAACCTCTATTCATTCCTATACTACGCAACACGCCCAACGAGTACAAAATCATAACACTACAACTAGTGGAGTGTGACAGTGCCGGATGCCTGGTGGACAGCAGCAAACGGTTTCTTTAATAAACTACGGTATTACAAATCATTATATACATAGTACTAATATTACAAAATCATAATATTTAACAGGACATGATTTAACAGGACATGAAGGAATAGAGAAAACATTCCATAACCACACATCATCCTAAACGGATGGTTGCACAATCAAATGACGTAATCACATGATAATAAATAGCTTTTCACATGCTTAAATCAAATAATACCGAAAATTCGATATCTAAAGAAAATAATGTATGTTGCCCGGTACGAAAAACCATCGTAAAAAACCACGTCTTCCTACGTGGAAAAACTTCTGGAAACGTACTCCTCGACCGAATGCAATCGTACAAGGTTCCGAGGGCTAAAGCCAAAATGGTTATATCTTGATGAATAATAATTTAAAACATTGAAACTAAAGTTTGGCTGACTTGTGGCTGTCCAGCAAGCGAGAGAAAGAATTCTAAACTGATTGGTCTTTATATACCTCAAATATGAATATTAAACATATGTACAAGAAAAGAACTAATGAACTATCACTTAAGTGATAAACAAATAGCTACGTGCCGTAATGAAGACGCTTTCCAACTCACTTTGTTACGTTGGAAAGCCTCTATTGTCGATGCCTGACGGCTGTCAATCAGCACATCGAATCTGACCAATCAGAGGTGATACCAGATTCTGGTACCAGTGAAAGTTTTTTTTTCATGCAAAATAAAGGGGCTGGGTCACCTGGTGCCCGTGCGCAGTAAGTATGCTCTTGAGGTAATTAGCATATCATAAATATTCAAACCGTTCAAAATTCTTCCGCGATCGCAATGGTTTCTTTCGCAAGCAACAGTAGCATTGTGTCTGATTGGTCAGTTCAATGAGGTCATTTCTGATTGGCTGAGGGTAAGATTGAAACCCTTTCAATGTTAGGTAGATTTTGTGTAAGAAAGTAAAATTCAGTTACGGAAGTTCACCTCGATTTATCCGCATCGCCCAGAATGGGCTTTGTTAGAGGGACACTTTGAGATTTTGGACTACATTAAGGTCAACTAATTATAATATTAATGAGTTAGAAGATTGCCCTACGATTGGCTTAAATAAATGAGCTTTGGGAGTTGCTTGTCCCTAGCCGACTGCTAGTCCCAAGCCGATCTCTCAAGTGTGAAAGTCAATTCAATAGAAGTTCGTAAAACCAGGTAATGGAATGAAAGAGCCAAACAATAGTTTATCCACATTCAAAACGACAAAGCCCTTCGGCTTAAACTTCATACTCTCATTTTTTTTCACAGCATGTTCACAACGCATCGCAAATAAGTCTAAATACAGATTCTAGGAAGCTGTAGCTTTAAAATGAGATGTTATTCAAGCTTATCCGTGCCCTAGAAGTCAAACAAAATCACCAAATGAAACTGAACTGAGTATACTTTTGTTCAACTCGCGTCGAAGCAGTAAAAATAGCCGGTCCGCAATTCCAACTTGTTCTCAATTTCCTCCCAATCGTGTTCAACTTGCATCGCAAATAAGTCTGAATACAGATTCTAGGACGATGTAGCTTTAAAATGAGACATCATTCAAGCTTATTCTTGCCGGAAGAAATCAAACAAAATCGGATCCACAAAATCACCCACAAAGAAACTGAGCTAGTTGTGTTCATGCAACTCACGTAGAAGCGGGAAAAAAGCCGGTCGGCAAACAGTGTTCCAAGCCGTTCTCAATAATCTCCCAGTCGTGTTCAAATCGCATCACAAAATAAGTCTGAATACAGATTCTAGGAAGATGTAGCTTTAAAATGAGATGTTATTCAAGCGGTAACCGGTCGTTTTGATACCAGTCTCAATTCGTCTGGTGGCCAGAAATGCCGAATTATTTAACTTTTTCATTTTTTTAATCCAAGGTACATGGTTTTTTGTGACCGTTTGGAGAGCTTGAGGTCTCATTTTAAAGTTAATTTTTAGGGCTACAAGAAGCCGCGTGTAAGCCATTTCTGCGTCTTATATTTCTAGTTGTAAATCGACCATGAATATTGTCCCGAGCAACTTTCCATACGAAATTCGCTCAAAACTCGCCAAGATTCAGAAAGCTAAGGTACAGGGGTTTTTGAAAGATACAACTAAAGTAAATAGCCCAGCTGTTTTGTGTGACCCTTAGCTATAATAAGCCGCGTGTAAGCCATTTTTCTGTCCAAAAACCATAATATGAGAGCGCTTCAAAGGTATGCTGGTGAAGCGGTTTTCGCCGTTTTCTCTGTATTCGAATGTCCCGCTGCCTCATTAACATTGGCAGCAATGGTTCAATGATTTTCGGGCCTCTAATGAGATTCAGGGATGAATATGTCCACTGATTCTGGGCGATGAAAAACAGCAATGAAAATCCGGCTAAATGTGTACAAAAAACTCTTCAACTCGTCAAATATAATACTAGGGATTGTTTACTTGTCATCGTCATCGCTTAGGACAATCTGGCGCCATTTCTTGTGAAAATCTTCAACATTTTGCGAAACATGGTTGTGGTTAGGGTTACTTGGTGTTTTTTGTTTCAGGTGAGTGGGTTGTCCTTTGTCTTGGCTTTGGTGAATTTTGGCTGGTGCTCAGAAAAGTCGCAAAATAAACTCTTTCTTTTCTTTCATTTTGTCCGTTTTATAAAACATTGCTTTTTAGAAAAAGGTTTTCGGCAATGTTATTTATCTTCTGGCGTTACTTTTTGTTATACCTTGAGTCAAACACGTTTTTTTTCACTAAACATTTCGTGTGGAAACAATCTCAATCAACTACTCTTGAAGTGACTCACTACCAAACGTTCCTTGGCCTTTATAGTCCATGGGCCAGAAAGTGAAACCCTCCCCCCCCCCCCCCCCCCCTTGGGGACTTTGTGAGACATGTGCCGTTTTAATCCTTAGCCCAGGGGTATTCCAAAAATGGATGTTGGTATTTGATCGGTTGGTAGGCGTGGCCGTACGGCGGCATTCTTCTTTCAAGCAAACCCCACAGGGAGCCCAATTCGGAACAAATTCTAAACGCCGTGATAATGCACAGGACTTTGTTTATTTACCCACCTGTATCAGAGATATGTTCATAATGTATAATCAATAAATATCAATAAATATTGTAAATAGGTAGTGCGCATCATCATAGGACAGCAGTTTCTCACTGCTGTTAGACTGAACAAGACAACATTCATATTCTGGGGTATTTGTAGCATTTATTTGTTTGCTTTATAAAAATCATCCAAATGCCATACCTACAGTCGCTCTTGTAAGCCAAACGTTCTCCAGGACAGCTATAATAAGCGAACTAGTAATTAATTCCCAGAATCCTCTTCCCACTTTTTATTTTTCCCATCATCCTTCAAGTCCGCCATCTTGGAAATGCTAAAGATATGTTTGATACAATTTCCTATGTTTTGCTCTTTTGAAGCAGTCACTGCATAATTAGAATAGTTCAAAGCATCTCTAAATCTTGACTACAATATATGCATGGACGTTCATGTGTTGTAGTGTCTGTGATAAGTTCAATACCATAAAAGATTACTGTATAGTTTTGTATTGCCTCGGAAGTTTTCAACTCATCACATTTATTCCAATATTTGTATTTGTATGTTGCTTTGACGAGTATAGCGATCACTACAAAATACGTTTGCTGACATGGATATGAACAAACACAAGGGTGAAAAGCCACTAAACCTTAAAACTACAAGCAGAAAGAAGCAAAGGAAAACGACCTTGGGATGCACAATTCATTCAGTCACCAATTCAAAACTGAGTCAAACATAACAGTAATGCCAGAGAAAAGTTTCAAAACAATTAAGGAATCTGCTCAGATCCGACAGTCCCAGATCAATTCCTGAAGGACAGACTTGATGAATTCTGCTCACACGTGCCAAGTACTTTCCAGCCAAATAAATATGGATACCACAGGTCTTGTTATCAGACATTCACACGTATCTCGACTATTAAAACGCAAGAATGTATCTAATAATGCTGACCCAGGCCCTAGCTCTGTAAAAAGGCGTAGATTGTCAGAACCACCATCCACAGCATCACTGCTCTTGCCTGCTGATAGACGCCTTTTTTGCGATAAAAATCGGATAAGAAAATATGGGAAGGAGGAACAGCTAATAAAAATATGTAACAGAAACAGCTGAACAGTCAATTAAGAGAGCTGCAGAGACAAAACAAGAGGAAACCATACTATTGAAGGTTCAGGGTATCGATTTAGTAGCCAGAGAAGCCCACTACCATGTGTCATGCCGCAAAAATTATACTTGATCTGTAGATAGATATAGTGGATCAAAGGATGAGGATAATGTTGACTCAAACAATCAGTTAGCCATGCAGGCAGCCCACAAAGCTGCTTTTGATCACCTTTGTGCTTACATCCAAATTTATTCTTAAGAACACTCCTAAATTATATAACGCTGATTAAGCTAGTGAAACAGTTTGGAACGTCAATTCAGTTTTGGCTGCCAAATTATAAAAGTGAGCTTGTGTATGCGTCGGAGCTGAAGAAAGGTCAAACAGTAGAGGCAGCATTTGAAACCGCTGCTTCTGAGGCCAAGAGATTGTAAGAAGCAGCCTTAATTCTGCGCAGATCGATTCAAAGTGCGCAAATTGAATCTGAAGACATGCCATGGCCACCATCTTCAGACTTTCTTATGAGTAACGCAATACAGCCGCAGACATCGGAGAACAAAGAAAGAATGTATCATCGTTTGCCAAGGATATCTGCAAAGCTGTCACGAATGGACAGTGGATGATGCCAAAGCACCTGCTCCTTGGAATGGCTCTCAGGCACTTGACAGGCAGTGCTGAGGTTGTATCAATCATCCACCGCTTTAGACGTCTTACTCTAGACTTCTGGAACTGGAAACTGCGATGTGCAAGGCCATGAATGAGCGAGATGGTGTCATCCCATGCACGATTAACCCAGATCGGAACACTGTCACTCACCTTTGCTGGGACAATTTCGACCTAAGAGAAGAAACACCATCGGGCGCGGCCACTAAGCACACTGCACACGTTATCGTAATCCAGGAAGTATCAGGAGATGGTGAGCATGTCACAGTGATCTCACGTGCAGCAGCGCATCTCACTAGAACAAAGAACCGATCAACGTGATGCACCTCCGAAGAAATTGAACCATGCTTTGCAAAGGATAAGGTCGAGCCAAAGCTGATAACGTCCAACACAGAAGTGCTTAATGCTGAAGCTGAAAGAAATGCTCGATTATCAGACGATCTGTGGTTAACTGTCGGTCGGGTATATTGAAATATTCTGCTCAGATTATTCCGCCATGGGCAGGTTGGGTGTCGTTGACTGGAACTAGCAAGGACTCGCCGCCAGCTTAGCAGTCCACCGTAGACTACATGGCGCCAGTGTTTGCACCTGTGACTGAAAACGCCACTGTCCAGCATATATTGAAGCGATCACAACAGGCATCAAGGGAAGTTAACCATCTGTATACGTTTGTGACGTTCGATCTAGCAGTGGCAAAGAGGGCTTACTCGCTCATATGGCAGAATCCTGAAATCTTTGATGACCTTATCGTTAGAATGGAAGTTTCCACCTCACCTGTTCCTACATGGGTGCACTCGGGAAGAAAATGAGGGGCAGTGGCTTTGAGGAAATTCTGGTGGAATCAGGGATTTGCGCGAGTAGGTCAATTGCGCAGGTTATGACAGGAATGCACTACACCGGGCAATCCGTGTACACAAGATTGTTTATGAAGCTTTGGAGCGACTTCTACTCAGCATCTTTGAGTCATGCTCTGGAAACATGCTTAATTACGAGGCAATGACCACACTAGATTGTCCTTCCAAAGAGCCATGCAAGGAAAACCCTGTGCTGCCTTGGCAAGTGACAGCTGCCGAAAATCGTTGCGCCTCTACTCCTAGTTCAAGGAGAGTGTTCGTCAGGGGGAGCTTGGGAAGACCGTTCAATTCTGAATGAGCTACACGCACAAGGTATCTCTAATTCTGTTGTTCCAACGAGCAACCAAAGAGAACAATCTAGAGCGGCACCTTGCAAGTCTCCAACACATGTGCAGCTTGTTCTTCAGTTACGACCACCCGAACTATGCAAGGTACTCTACAGTATATTTGCTCATCGTTCTGAATCTTCCCCAGTCAAATCCAGGAGCTGAAGAGCTGCTGAAGAGCAATGGACTCAGCGGTAGCAGATCAGATGTGCCATCATCCAGGAATGCTGTTGACATCACGATTGAGCAAACTATCAATCGGCATGCGAAATCCCACGGCGGTATTGTTGGTTTCAGCAGAAATCAGTCTGCATATTATAGATGGTGCAAGACAAGACACACCAGGGCTAGCTATCTACAAGCAACCAAGGTGATTGCAAACATGGACAGTCAAGAGTGCACGTCACACAAAGAGGTCAGACCTTCACAGAGATTGAAAAGCGAACAAGACACATGCAGCGTTATGCAGGCCATCAGCAATTTTATCAACCCATTTGCAATCGACGATAAAGATGCCGTATACTGCCTTTCATCGGGTTCTCCTGTGCCATCTAATGTTGAACACGATATTCTTATGGCTGACGAAATCGTCAAGAAAGCCCACCAAGAATTTGTCCAAGAGCGACTTGTGAAAAAGAAGATGAGCTTTCACGCTCCCGTGAAAAGGCAGAATCTGAAGACCTTGGCGAAATCTACAGTTATCAAGGGCCAGTCTAGAAAAACAAAGGAAATCACCGCGGAAAGGAACGTCTTTGGTCAACTTGTTCTTTTAGCGCTAGAATACCAGATCAACTTGGAGAGTGTACTAAGTTCCTTCAGAGGTTCAGTGCAAAACCTGGAGTGGTTCTCACCAGCTACGATGGTGTTGACATGAGTCTCCTTCCACCCTGTCGCCAAAGCTTGAGGATGCATGTGCGGAGAGCTAACTACCAAACCCTGATATGGCATCTAGTCGATCAAGTAACTCCTCCATCCCTGGACTTGAAGGGCATGGCTGGACCATCAACGATAACG